>JAOXNR010000740.1:0-10742 GCA_028571225.1 Parsonsia alboflavescens
CAATAGAGAGATGGCATAGAGACCCTATTGTATAGGTCTGTCTTAACTAACTATATCAATGTACCTAACATGAAAGGTTATTGGTCTCTTACAAAAGAAACCTCACCTATATCATATTAAGGCACATTAACCTAGCTTCGTCAAGTCATGGCGTTGTGTCCAGGCAGTAGCTACAATGACATTAGTTCTCTTTTCTATGATAGTACATTTAGAGAACTGTCAATGTGTGGTCCTATTCTACACATTCAAAATGTGCTAACACATGTAGTCTGAGCTCACTGTCCAATGACTAAAGGTAAGTCACCCTACATAAAGGAGACTAATGTGTTATGACCTTTATTCAATGGAACACCAAATTCCATTAAAAGGTCAAGAACAATTTCCTTATGATTTAAACTTCCGGTGATCCATACCTCACGATGCTGAACGTCCCAGCACATAGATCACCTATTTAAATCAAGTTGGACCTTATTGTATCAAAAATATATACATAGAAATAATTCAGACAATACCTCAATTTTATTAAATCAAAAATTACAGAAAATTGGTAGTTTTTTTGGGCATAAATCCCAATAGAATTTGCCAGCCAAATTTGAGCCCATTTCAAGTTCTTTTGGACAAAAATATCCCTAAACATAAAACAGGTCCAAAAGTCCTTCAAATCGATCCCAGATGGCCCAAAAGTGCCTCAGTCCGTGGAGAAGCGATACATTGTGTCCATCCGGCCGTTTCCAATCGGCCAGCCAAACTTGAGCCATTCCGAGTTCTCCTGGCCCAAAATAACCCTAGACATAAAAATGGCCCAAAAGTCCATGAAAGGAACCCCAGAAAACTCGAAAGTGTCTCAGTCCAAGGTGAAGCGATGCTTTTTGTCCATTGGGCCGTTTCCAATCGGGTAGCCAAATTTGAGCCCATTACGAGGTCTTCTGGCCCAAAATAACCCTACACATAAAAGTGGCCCAAAACTCCTTCAAAATGATCCTGGATGACCCGAAAGTGCCCTAGTCCATGACGAAGTGATGCGTATTGTCCAGTGGGGGGTTTCCAATCGAGCAGCCGAATTTGGGCCCATTCCGAGTTCTTCAGCCCAAAATGACACTAAACATAAAACGGGCCTAAAAGTGCTTCAAAACGACCCCGGATGTCCCGAAAGTGCCCCAGAGCATAGCGAAACGATGTGTTTTGTCCATTGGGACATTTCCGATCGGCAAGCCAAATTAGTGCCCATTACTAGTTCTTCTGGCCCAAAATAACCCTAAACATAAAACAGGCCCAAAAGTCCTTCAAAGAGATCCCAGATGGCGAGAAAGTAACCAAATCCAAGGCCAAGCGATGCGTTTTATCCATTGGGCCGTTTCCAATCGGGTAGCCAAATTTGAGCCCATTACGAGTTCTTCTAGCCCAAAATAACCCTACACATAAAACTGGCCTAAAACTCCTTCAAAACGATCCCAGACGATCCAAAAGTGCATCAAAACGACCCTAGATGTCCCGAAAGTGCCCCAGTCCATGGCGACATGATGCGTTTTGTCCATTGGGTCGTTTCCAATCAGCCTGCCAAATTTGAGCCCATTACGAGTTCTTCTGACCCAAAATAACCCTAAACATAAAACAGGAGCAAAAGTCATTCAAAACGATCCCGGATTGCCCGAAAGTACCTCAGTCCATTGCGAAGAGATAAGTTTTGTCTATTGGGCACTTTCGAATCTGCCAGCCAAATTTGAGCCCATTTCAAGTTCTTTTGGACAAAAATATCCCTAAGGCGAAGCGATGTGCTTTGTCCAATGGGCCGTTCCCTATCCCTAGACATAAAACTGGCCCAAAACTCCTCCAAAATGAGCTAGGATAACCCGAAAGTGCTTCAAAAGGAACCCCAGAGGTCCCGAAAGTGGCCTAGTCCAAGGCAAAATGATGTGTTTTGTGCATTGGGCTGTTACCGATCAACCTTCCAAATTTGAACCCAGTTGTTCTGGCCCAACAAAATTCGAGCCCATTTCAAGTTCTTTTCGACAAATATATCCCTAAACATAAAACAGGCCCAAAAGTCCTTCAAAACGATCCTTGATGGCCCGAAAGTGCAATAGTTCGTGGCAAAGCATTACATTTTGTACATTGGGCCATTTCCAATCGACCAGCCAAACTTGAGCCATTCCGAGTTCTTATGGCCCAAAATAACCTTAAACGTAAAACTGGCCCAAAAGTCCATTAAAGCAACCCCAGAAAACCAGAAAGTGCCTTAGTCCAAGGCGATGCTATGTGTTTAGTCTATTGGGTAGTTTCGAATATGCCAGCAAAATTTGAGCTCCTCTCAAGTTCTTTTGGACAAATATATCCCTAAACATAAAACAGGTCCAAAAGTCCTTCAAAACTATGTTTGATGGCCCAAAAGTGCCTCAGTCTGTGGCGAAGAGATATGTTTTGTCCATTAGGCCGTTTCTAGTGAGCCAGCCAAACTTGAGCCAATCCCAGTTCCTCTGGCCCAAAATAACCCTAAACATAAGACTGGCCCAAAAGTCCTTTGAAACAACCACGGAAAACCCGAAAGTGCCTCATTCCAAGGCGAAGCTATGCAATTTGCCCATTGGGCCATTTCCAATCGGGAAGCCAAATTTGAGCCCATTACGAGTTCTTCTGGCCCAAAGTGGCCGAAAAGTCCTTCAAAAAGATCCCAGATGACCCGAAGAGATGCGTTTTGTCCATTCGGCCATTTCCAGTTGGGTAGCCAAATTTGAGCCCATTACGAGTTCTTCTGGCCCAAAAAAACCCTACACATAAAACTGGCCCAAAACTCCTTCAAAACGAGCCCGGATGACTCAAAAGTGCTTCAAAACGACTCCAAATGTTCCAAAAGAGCCCCAATCCGTGGCGAAATGATGAGTTTTGTGCATTGGTTCGTTTCTGATCAGCCTGCCAAATTTGAGCCCATTACGAGTTCTTCTGGCCCAAAGTAACCCTAAACATAAAACAGGCCCAAAAGTCCTTCAAGTCGATCCCGTATGGCCTGAAAGTAACCCAGTCCATTACGAAGCGATGCGTTTCATCTATTGGGCAATTTCAAATCTGCCAGCCAGATTTGAGCCCATATCATGTTCTTTACGACAAAAATATCCCTAAACAAAGAATATGCCCAAAAGTCCTTCAAAACGATCCTACATGGCTCGAATGTGCCTCTATCCATGTCGAAGCGATATGTTTTGTCCATCCGGCCGTTTCCAATCGGCCAGCCAAACTTGAGCCATTTCGAGTTCATCTGGCCTGAAAGTAAATTAAAGCAACCCCAGAAAACCCGAAAGTGCCTTAGTCGAAGGCGAAGCGATGCGTGTGGTCTTTTTGTGCAGTTATCAATATGCCAGCAAAATTTTGAGCCCATTTTAAGTTCTTTGAGACAAATATACCCCTAAACTAAAAATAGGCCCAAAAGTCCTTCAAAACTATCTTTGATGGCCCAAAAGTGCCTCAGTCCATTGGGCCATTTGTAATTGGCCAACCGAACTTGAGCTATTCCCAGTTCTTCTGGCCCAAAATAACCCTAAACATAAAACTGGCCCACAAGTCCTTTGAAACAAGCCCGGAAAACCCGAAAGTGCCTCATTCCAAGGCGAAGCTATGCAATTTGTCCATTGGGCCATTTCCCATCGGGAAGCCAAATTTGAGCCCATTACGAGTTCTTCGGGCCCAAAATAACCCTAACATAAAACTGGCCCAAAAGTCCTTCAAAACGATCCCAGATGACCTGAAAGTGCCCCAGTCCATGTTGAAGCGATTCTTTTTGTCAAGTGAGCCATTTCCAATCGGGCAACCGCAGTAAGGCCCATTCCGAGTGCTGTTGCCCAAAATGACCCTAAACGTAAAATGGGACCAATAGTGCTTCAAAACAAACCCCGGATATCCCGAAAGTGCCATAGTCCATGGCGAAATCATGCATTTGGTCCACTGGGCCGTTTCCGATCGGCCGGCCAAATTTGAGCCCATTACGAGTTCTTCTGGCCCAAAATAACCCTAAACATAAAATAGGCCCAAAAGTCCTTCAAAGTGATCCCAGATGGCCTGAAAGCACCCAAGTTGAAGGCGAAGCGATGCGTTTTGTCCATTGGGCCGTTTCCGATCGGGTAGCTAAATTTGAGCCCATTACGAGTTCTTTTGGCCCTAAATAACCTTAGACATAAAACTGGCCCAAAACTCCTTCAAAAAGATCCCGGATGACCTGAAAGTGCGCCAGTCCATGGTGAAGTGATGCTTTTTCTCCAGTGGGCCGATTCCAATCGGGCAACCGAATTCGACCCCATTCTGAGTTCTATTGCCCAAAATGACCCTAAACATAAAATGGGACCAAAAGTGCTTCAAAACGACCCCTGATATTACTAAAGTGTCCTAGTCCATGGCGAAATCATGCGTTCGGTCCATTGGGCCGTTTCCGATCGACCGGCCAAATTTAAACCCATTATGAGTTCTTCTAGCCCAAAATAACCGTAAATAAAAAATCAGAACAAAAGTCCTTCAAAGCAATCCCAGATGGCTCGAGAGTACCCAGGTCCAAGGCGAAGCGTTGCGTTTTGTCCATTGGGCCATTTCCAATCGTTTAGCCAAATTTGAACCCATTAGGAGTTCTATTGGCCCAAAATAACTCTACACATAAAACTAGCACAAAACTCATTCAGAAGGACCCCGGATGACCCGAAAGTGCCCCATTCCATGGCGAAGTGATGCGTTTTGTCCAGTGGGCCGTTTCCAATCGAGCTGCCTTATTTTGGCCCATTCTGAGTTCTTCTGCGCAAAATGACCCTCAACATAAAATGGGCCCAAAAGTCCTTCAAAATGATCCTCGATGGCTCGAAAGTACCCCAGTCCGTTGCGAAGCAATGAGTTTTGTTTATTGGATAGTTTCCAATCTGCCAGCAAAATTTGAGCCCATTTCAAGTTCTTTTGGACAAATATATCCCTAAACATAAAACAAGACCAAAAGTCCATCAAAACGATCCTTGATGGCCCGAAAGTGCCTCAGTTCATGGCGAAGCGTTACGTTTTGTACATTGGGCCGTTTCCAATCGGCCAGCAAAACTTGAGCCATTCCTAGTTCTTCTGGCCCAAATTAACCCTGAACATAAAACTGGCCCAAACGTCCTTTAAAACGACCCCGGAAAACCCGAAAGTTCTTCTGTCTAAGGCGAACCGATGCATTTTGTCCATTGGGTCATTTCCAGTTGGGTAGTCAAATTTGAGCCCATTAGGAGTTCTTCTGGACCAGAAAAACCCTACACATAAAACTGGCCCAAAACTCCTTCAAAACCAGCCCGGATGACTCGAAAGTGCTTCAAAATGACCCCAAATGTCCCGAAAGAGCCCTACTCCATGGTGAAATGATTCGTTTTGTGCATTGGTTCGTTTCCGGTTAGCCTGCCAAATTTGAGCCCATTACGAGTTCTTCAGGCCCAAAGTAACCCTAAATATAAAATAGGCCCAAAAGTCCTTCAAGTCGATCCCGTATGGCCCGAAAGTAACCCAGTCCATTGCGAAGTGATGCGTTTCATCTATTGGGCAATTTCGAATCTGCCAGCCATATTTGAGCCCATATCAAGTTCTTTTCGACAAAAATATCCCTAATCAATGAAGAGGCCCAGGAGTCCTTCAAAATGATCCTGAATGGCCCAATTGTACCTCAGTCCGTGGCGAAGTAATACGTTTTGTCCATCCGGCCATTTCCAATTGGCAGCCAAACTTGAGCCTTTCCGAGTTCTTCTGGCCCAAAATAAACATAAACATAAAACTGGCCCGAAAGTCCATTAAAGCAACCGCAGAAAACCCGAATGTGCCTTAGTCCAAGGCGAAGTGATGCGTTTTGTCTTTTAGGCAGTTTCCAATATGCCAGCAAAATTTGAGCCAATTTCAAGTTCTTTTGGACAAATATACCCCTAAACGAAAAACTGGCCCAAAAGTCGTTCAAAACCATCTTTGATGGCCCAAAAGTGCCTCAGTCCGTGGCGAAGAGATATGTTTTGTCCATTGAGCCATTTCTAATCGGCCAGCCAAACTTGAGCCATTCCCAGTTCTTCTGGCCCAAAATAACACTAAACATAAAACTGGCCCAAAAGTCCTTTGAAACAATCTTGAAAAACCCGAAAGTGCCCCATTCCAAGGTGAAGCTATGCAATTTGTCTATTGGGCCATTTCCAATTGGGAAGCCAAATTTGAGCCCATTATGCATTCTTCTAGCCCACAATAACCCTAAGATAAAACTGGCCCAAAAGTCCTTCAAAACGATCCCAAATGACCCGAAAGTGCCCCAGTCCATGTCGAAGTGATGCATTTTGTCCAGTGAGCCATTTCCAATCGGGCAGCCGAAGTTTTGCCCATTCCGTGTGTTGTTGCCCAAAATGACCCTAGTCCTAAAATGGGACCAACAGTGCTTCAAAACGACCCTGGATATCCCGAAAGTGCCATAGTAAATGGTAAAATCATGCATTTGGTCCATTGGGCCGTTTCCGATCGGCCGGCCAAATTTGAGCCCATTACGAGTTCTTTTGGCCAAAAATAACCCTCAACATAAAACAGGCCCAAAAGCCCTTCATGGCAATCCCAGATGGCCGGAAAGTACCCAAGTCCGATGCAAAGCGATGCGTTTTGTCCTTTGGGCCATTTCTAATCGGGTTGCCAAATTTGAGCCCATTACGACTTCTTTTGGCCCAAAATAACCCTACACATAAAACTGGCCCAAAACTCCTTCAAAACGATCCCGGATGACTCGAAAGTGCCCCAGTCCATGGTGAAGTGATGCATTTTGTCTATGGGGCCGATTCCAATCGGGCAGCCGAATTCTAGCCCATTCCGAGTTTTGTTGCCCAAAATGACCCTAAACATAAAATGGGACCAAAAGTGCTTCTAAACAATCTCGGATATTACTAAAGTGTCCTAGTCCATGGCGAAATCATGCATTTGGTCCATTCGGCCGTTTCCGATCTACCGGCCAAATTTCAACCCATTATGAGCTCTTCTGGCCCAAAATAACCCTAAAAAAAAACAGTAACAAAAGTCCTTCAAAGCGATCCCAAATGGCTCGATACTACCCAGGTCGAAGGCGAAGCGTTGCGTTTTGTCCATTGGGCCATTTCCAATCATTTAGCCAAATTTGAGCCCATTACGAGTTCTATTGGCCCAAAATAACCCTACACATAAAACTAGCCCAAAAGTACTTCAAAATGATCCCAGATGGCCCGAAAGTACCCCAGTCCATTGCGAAGCGGTGCGTTTTATCTATTTCTCCATATCAAGTTCTTTTGGACAAATATATCCTTAAACATAAAACTGGCTCAAAAGTCCTTCAAAACGATCCTTGATGGCCCAAAAGTGCCTTAGTCCGAGGCAAAGAGTTATGTTTTGCACATTGGGCCGTTTCCAATCGACCAGCCAAACTTGAACCATTCCTAGTTATTCTGGCCCAAAATAACCCTAAACATAAAACTGGCCCAAAAGTCCATTAAAATGACCCCGGAAAACCCGATAGTGCCTCAATCTAAGGTGAAGCGATGTGTTTTGTCCATTGTGTCATTTCAAGTTGGGTAGCCAAATTTGAGCCCATTACAAGTTTTTCTGGCAAAAAAAAACCCTACACATAAAACTGGCTCAAAACTCCTTCAAAACCAGCCCGGATGACTCGAAGTGCTTCAAAACGACTCCAAATGTCCCGAAAGAGCCCTAGTCCATGGCGAAATGATGCATTTTGCGCATTGGTTCGTTTTCAATCAGCCTGCCAAATTTGAGCCCATTACGAGTTCTTCTGGCCCAAAATAACCATAAACATAAAACAGGCCCAAAAGTCCTTCAAGTCTATCCGGAATGGCCTGAATGTAACCCAGTCCATTGCGAAGCGATGCGTTTCATCTATTGGGAAATTTCGAATCTGCCAACCAAATGTGAGCCCATATGAAGTTCTTTTGGACAAAAATATCCCTAAACGTAGAACAGGCCCAAAAGTCCATTAAAACGATCCGAGATGGTGCGACAGTGCCTTAGTCCATGGCGACGCGATGCGTTTAGTCCAGTGTGCGGTTTCCAATCGGCTAGCCAAAGTTGAACCATTCCTAGTTCTTCTGGCCCAAAATTATCGTAAACATAAAACTGGCCCAAAAGTCCTTTAAAATGACCCCGAAAAACCCAAAAGTGCGTCAGTCTAAGGTGAAGAGATGCGTTTTGTCCATTGGGCCATTTCAAGTTGGGTAGCCAAATTTGAGCCCATTACGAGTTCTTCTGGTCCAAAAAAACCCTACTCATAAAACTGGCCTAAAACTCCTTCAAAGCGAGCCCGGATGACTCGAAGTGCTTCAAAACAACCTGAAATATCCAGAAAGATCCCTAGTCCATGGTGAAATGATGCCTTTTGTGCATTGGTTCGTTACCAATTAGCCTGCCAAATTTGAGCCCATTACGAGTTCTTCTTGCCCAAAGTAACACTAAACATAAAATAGGCCCAAAAGTCCTTCAAGTGGATCCCGAAAGGCCCGAAAGTAACCCAGTCCACTGCTTAGCGTTGCGTGTCATCTATAGGGCAATTTCGAAACTGCCAACCAAATTTGAGCCCATATCAGGTTCTTTTGGAAAATAATATCCCTAAACATAGAACAGGCCCAAAAGTCCTTTAAAACGATCCCAGACGGCCCGATAGTGCCTCAGTCCGTGGCGAAGCGATACGTTTTGTCCATCCGACCGTTTCCAATCGGCCAGCCAAAGTTGAGCCATTCCGAGTTCTTCTGGCCCAAAATAGCCCTAAACATAAAGCAGGCCCGAAAGTCCATTAAAGCAACCCTAGAAAACCCCAAAGTGCCTTAGTCCAAGGCAAAGTGATGCGTTTTGTCTTTTGGGAAAATTCCAATATGCCAGCAAAATTTGAGCCCATTTCAAATTCTTTTTGACAAATATACCTCTGAACAAAAAACAGGCCCAAAAGTCCTTCAAAACTATCTTTGATGGCCCAAAAGTGGCTCAATCCGTGGCGAAGAGATATATTTTGTCCATTGCGACATATCTAATCGACCAGCCAAACTTGAGCCATTCCCAGTTCTTCTGGCCCAAAAAATCCCTGAACAGAAAACTGGCCCAAAAGACCTTTGAAACAACCCCGGAAAACCCGAAAGCGCCTCATTCCAAGATGAAGCTATGCATTTTTCCCATTGGGCCATTTCCAATCGGGAAGCCAAATTTGAGCCCATTAGGAGGTCTTCTGGCCCAAAATAACCCTACGCATAAAACTGGCCCAAAAGTCCTTGAAAACGATCCCAAATGACCCGAAAGTGCCCCTGTCCTTGGGGAAGCGATGCATGTTGTCCAGTGGGCCATTTCCAATCGAGCAGCCCTATATTTGCCCATACTGAGTTCTTCAGCGCAAAATGACCATCAACATTAAATGGGCCCAAAAGTCCTTCAAAATGATCCTGGATGGCCCGAAAGTACCCTAGTCCGTTGCGAAGCGATGCATGTTGTGTATTGGACAGTTTCCAATTTGCCAGCAAAATTTGAGCCCATTTCAAGTTCTTTTGGACAAGTATATCCCTTAACATAAAACAGACCCAAAAGTCCTTCAAAACGATCCTTTATGGCCCGAAAGTGCCTCAATCCGTGGCGAGGAGCTACATTTTGTACGTTGGGCCATTTCAAATCGGCGAGCCAAACCTGAGCCATCCCTAGTTCTTCTGGCCCAAATTAACCCTAAACATAAAACTGGCCCAAAAGTCTTTTGAAACAACCCCGGAAAACCCGAAAGTGCCTCATTCCAAGGCGAAGCTATGCAATTTGTCGATTGGGCCATTTCCAATCGGGAAGCCAAATTTGATTCCATTACGAGGTCTTTTGGCCGAAATAACCCTACCCATAAAATTGGCCAAAATGTCCTTCAAAACAAGCCCAAATGACTCGAAAGTGCTTCCAAACGACCCCAAATGTCCCGATAGAGCCACGGTCCAAGGGGCAATGATGCGTTTTGTGCATTGGTTAGTTTCCGATCAGCCTGCCAAATTTGAACCCATTACGAGTTCTTCTGGCCCAAAGTAACCCTAAACTTAGAGCAGGCCAAAAAGTTCTTCAAGTAGATCCCGAAGGGCCCGAAAGTACCCAATCCATTGCGAAGAGATGAGTTTTATCTATTGGGCAGTTTCGAATCTACCAACCAAATTTGAGCCCATATCACGTTCTTTTGGACAAAAATATCCCTAAACGTAGAACAGGCCTAAAAGTCCTTCAAAACGATCCTAGATGGCTCGACAGTGCCTTAGTCCTTGGCGAAGCGATACATTTTGTCCATCCGGCCATTTCCAATCGGCCAGCCAAACTTGAGCTATTTCGAGTTCTTCTGGCCCAAAATAACCCTAGACATAAAACAAGCCCAAAAGTCCATCAAAGCAACCCTAGAAAACACGAAAGTGCCTTAGTGCAAGGTGAAGCGATGCGTTTTGTCTATTGGGCAGTTTCCAATATGCCAGCAAAATTTCAGCCCATTTGAAGTTCTTTTGGACAAATATTGTTATCTTAGTATGCTCTAGAGCATGTAATTATCTTATTAATACATAAAGTGTTTTATTTATTTATGGTCTTCCTACGTCCTTAATTATTTATCAAGGGATATTATTCTTATGAGTAGGAATTAATGTGATATTATCTCTTTGTATGAATAATTTAAATAGGTGTTCCAGATCGTTGAATTATTCTTTGGACAAGAATAATTCGTTAAGATTAGCTTATGTTTATTCTCTATGATT
>JAOXNR010000742.1:0-10741 GCA_028571225.1 Parsonsia alboflavescens
TGCCCCCAACACCCCCCCCCCCCCCCTCCAGCCAAAAAAAAAAGTAACTTGATGAAAATTATACCATAATTAGAAGAATACTCTTTTCCATTATCATTATCTCATACACACTTTCTTTCCGACCATTAATAGACCAATTAATTTGATGTGTTATAATCGTTCTTGCTTAATAGGTATTCCTAATCAATTTTGATCTGACTATTTTAAAGGAATGGTTAGAGGAGCATCCACAATGCAACAAGTATCACTTTCACAATTTGTATATTCATAAGTACTATCTATTAACCATAGACTATATATAAATGACAGAACAAGTTCTATATGACTCCCAATAGAGATTATTGGTGTAAATTTAATCTTGGGATTACTCTTCCTTGCAAATGATCCAATATTTGACCCCTCAATATATTTGACTAAACATGTCAATTGCAGGATATGTATCATCTTTAAAGTATAGGAAGGAGATATTGATCTTATCCAAGACTTAATACACAAGATCACATCAAACAATTTAAACTCACGTAAATTAAGGATCAATGCATTAATTTATGTAAACCCTATTTTAAAAAGATTGCTAGCAATGTGATGCCTCATAGGACGTCATAATGAATGTAAGTAAGTTGTTTCCCATTAATTAATTATATCCATTGTAAACAAATTAAAATGTATGACTCTTCGATCGATGATCACTTGAAAATGAGGAAAAGGAAGAAGGGAGGGTATGGAGAAAGTGGGATTGAGAAAGAACAAAGGTAAGGATACAATAAAGATAGAGATATATAGTTGGTGGTTTTTAATTATTAGCACTATTTCTTTTTGCAGCACTATCTTAGTTTTAATTTAGAACACCAAGGATAAGAAGCACAAAGTAGTACTTTTTTCATAAGATATATGAAATTTGTGCACGCCCAATTTATCGATACATCATGGTCAGGATTTGAATCTGATAATGATGTTCACTTTATGATTTATATATACACTTAGATAGAGACCTGTTTTTGATTTTGGATATTTTAATATTTCTCATCTAATAAAATAATATATATTATTCGATTTAAATAAAATAAAAATTAGTAGAAAATCCAAAAAACCCTTTCCAACTATCTATTCTTGAAATGTATTATATTTATATATACAGTTTTTTTACTTTGTGCTATATGGAAGTGCGAATGTCCGGAAAAAAAATAACAGTTATAAGAGTTTGAAATTCATCAAGTGAAACTACATCGTTTTGAATGTGGTGTCAAAGAAGAAGAAGAAAAAAACGTTTAGAAATCCTCTATTTTTGTTTTTCCCAATCTAAACTCTCTGGCGTAGCCATGAATTGAACTCATATGCTTCTTCCATTCCGATGTCGTCATTCGACTCCCATAAAATATAAATTGCATTCTAATTAGAATCATTAGATGGCATTTCATTATTTCTATAGAAATTTCTACTACACGTCAAATCATATAAAACGTGATTTTTTATTAACAATATTTTTTTGATTCAAATGTAAAAATATAATAATTATGATTCTTTGTCGAGTTAAGTCACATCATTTCCTTCACCGGTACTTCTTCACCCCATCAGACTCATATATATATAATCCTACTTGGTTTCTCGTGTTGAAACACATCTAAACATAATATATTCCTGTAAAAGTACTCCTCCACCCCAGCAGACTCATATAAATATAAATATATATATTTTTTTTTTTATATATATAATCCTACTTGGAACACATCTAAACATAATATATATAGAACAAATAATGAACTTAGTTTGCACCCAACAGTAATAGCATATATACATAAAATTCCCAAATTAATTCCCAAAAAAGTCACTACAAAAAGCTCATGAAACTTTAAGCAATAACACAAAATGTTGGGTTCTCTCCTTATCAATTAATTCCCCAGAAATCACTCAAGTAAGTACCAGAAGAATAAACATATATATGGGAGTTTCATCGAGCAGGAAACCTTATATATAATATTGTATTACATATATAATATTGTTATATATAAAATATCAATAAATATAATAAAATAAAACTAGCAAGATTGTTTTTTAGTGACATCCGGATCAATTAGCAAGACTTATTCAAATGATAAAATAATACTTCATCCATCTGAAATTAAATGTCTCATTTTGACTTATAAGTATTTTAATAAAAAAATTTGATTTAGTTCATTAAGATACTGCATTATTGATTTTCTTAATAAAGATTTTCCTAAATTAGAAAATGCGATATTCAATTCTGAATAACTCAAAATGAAATATGAGATATTCATTTCAGGACGGAAGAATATATAAATAATATACACAATGAATTGAAGATGACCTCTTCCTGAATCTATTGTGACGTCCAACATTACTATTGACTTTTTAGTTACTTTTACTTGCTGTTTGCTCAACTTATTATTCTTTTCCCGTCATTATCATCATATATATATATATATATATATATATATTCGACTAAACATCAACATGGTGAACATGATATGCCACAACGGTTTGTTTAGGCTTTAAAGGAAAGAAAAATCGTGTAAAGATAAAAGTTGATCAAAAAGGGATTCCATCCCACAAAGAAAACCAAGCATCAATACCACAGCAGATTACATTTCTTTTCTTAATTTATCTTTCAAAATCTCTAATTAATGTCCAACAAAACTTAATTACTTGTACATGGCTTTACATATTTTTTTCCTCCACTTCTTCTCCTCTAAAAATTACAAATATTTATTTTGATCATCCATCTAAGTAAAACTTTACAGTCTAGCTTAGTGGTAATCAGCAACACTTGATACTGAGAAGAGTTCAAGATAAAATAAGGATAAGTGAAATGTCACTATTAATCCTTGAGAAGCAAGGTGGGTGTAAAAAGAAGAAAAAAAACGATCTTATGATTTAAAAAAAAAAATTCAAATTTATAAAGGTTCCGTGTGGTAGAAATATTTCATAGAGGCAAGAATATTTCAGAAACAAGGACAGCAGGTGAGTGAGAAACTGAGAACCCTTGGATTCATGCATGCCACTTTTTTGTCCACCCTAAAATTCTAGCTAGTTACCTTTCAGTCTTTTATCTTTTCTTTGCAACTTCTTCCCAAGCTTATCAGTTGCAGGCACCAAGTTAAATGAAAGAGACAAAGATTACAAATCCACTTGAATAAGAATTGACCAGATATTATATCTCTCCCAATGCTCCTCGTGAGACCTGAGGCTTGATCATGTATTAACCATATGAATATACATATGCATGCAAAATTTAATATCAACCTCGAAACCATATATAGCTGATGTTATTATATATTGTAACAACGACCAGTAAAATGAGGAATGTTAGTTCCAAAATCCATCCTTCTTTCAAGATTTTTTTTTACGGATCAGTACTAATATTATGACCGTTTGCATCTCCAACTTTCCGTCCACCATCTGAAAACTCCGTCATGTAATGCTCAAACTTACTTGCCATGCTCTCCGGCATTGAAACCAGGACCCGAACAGCTTCCGGGTCTCCGACTACGGGCAAGAATAAGCAGTAAATATCACTGGTTAGAGGTCCCATTAATAAAGGCTTCCCTTCTCCAAAATCCAAATCTTCCAAACCTAATCTTGACCATTGGGATATCACCAAGCTGCAAGAAAGGTCTGTCCTTAATGTTTTGTCATCCAAATGATCAATTACAGACTTCACATAATCTTCTGTCTGGGTAGACTTGGCATTCTGCACTATTTTCACACCAATGTGCAAGTTATCAGCCACCACATCCTTAAACGGCGCCTCAGCGCATGCTAGCACGAAGGCGTTACCGTAGTAGCCTTGTGGGAGTTGAGGGTTCAGTTTCTTCCTGAAGTTGACCGAGAAGAGGAGTTTTACTGTAGTCGAGGGTGGTAAAAAATTATTATTAATAGATTTAAACCAGCATCGCCAAGTGTGAGAAGCTAGGGCTTCGAAGGTGGTGCATTTTAGCGAGGGTACGCACTGCCTTTTGAGGTGAAGAATGTGGGTGGAGCTGAAGGTTATGGAGGAAGAGACTAGTGGCTGGGACTGTAGATATTGAGATAGGTTGAGGGCTTTTTGGGGAAAGCAACCCTGGGGCTCGGATCTGGTAAATGTGGGGTGAGAGAAATTTACCTGAGGAGGATGTCGGGGTTTTAGCACGTGGCGGAAGTGGAAAGGTGAGAAGGGTAATCCTGTACTAGGAGTCTTGCTGAGGTGGGCCCAAGCATGCAGGAACTGTGATGTGCCAACACCATCACATAAACAGTGGTTGATTGCGGTGCAGAGAATCATTGCCCCACAGCGTAGATTCGTTACCTGAAGGGGAAAAAAAAAGTTAAAAGTTAAAAATTAGAACAAAATTAAAACATAAATAATGATAATTAATTAATGATAGTTGATTGCAATTAATATTTAAATAAATAAATGTTCTTTTTAATTATATATAATTCCTTTATCAAAATAAAGACTAACCATGTTCCCTTTATCTCGGCTATTGACTACATTGGATGCTTTCATAATTCAAATACACGATCTTTTAATTATAATCAAAACTGTTTTTTCATTTAATCAAAATATTAATATTTATCCCATTTTTATTACTTCCTAAATCCGTAATTGAATGTTCTCATTTTTCATGTTGAACAATCACATTTCTTAAATTAGATATAATTTTACTAAGAAAATTAACGTTGCAACTTAAATATGAATTAAGTCAAACTTTTTTTTAAAAAAAAAATGGATATAAGTTAAAGGGAAACATTCAATTTTAGAAGGAGGAAAGAATTATTAATGACTGATTTCAGAGACTAAAGTATATCAAGGAATTTTCCTTGAAGATATGTGCATATAAACTAATTCTAGAACTAAGGTGAGCATTGTAAATGGAGTATAGAGTAAAGAACAACTCAAAAGGCTCACCAACCGAGCCATTGAAAGGAACAAAAGGAGAAAGGCCAATTATCAACACCGTATACTATATCAGAAATTGTAGGGTCAACCAACTTTGGGGTCGTTGTCTATGATGGAGCTTGATCATACAATTTGTTCAGCAATGGAAACTTTCCCTCATCCGAAGGAGGTAGGGTTTTTAGCTGATTTAGTCTCATAAGTTTAGGTCAAAATGCAATTCATTTCCTTAATTTTTTTTTAGTCATAACGATCCCTCACTTTTACAGATAGTCGAAATGGTCTCAATCATCAATTTTTTACTATTCACATGGTGGAGCCAATCACGTGCAATGGACATAAGGGGTAAAATCGCCATTTCATCATAAATGATTTAAAAATAAAAAATCTATCTTCTTCTTCGGTTCCGACAACCCAACCTACGGGTATGGAATTTCCGATAGTTGGACAAACTTTTGAGAAAGCAGATGTTGTGATTCCTATTCCTACGAGTGTGGAAGCTTAAGCCTTCATCTCTCTTTTGTTAGTAGTATCAAAGCTTGTTGTCGATATGCATACGAATTTCAATGAATGCTTTATAGAAACTTAAGATGATTTCTTCTCTCGAGATAAATATGTTTCTTTTATTAACTTAGAACAGCCAGAATGATGTTTTGGATCCCAAGAAATCTTATGTTCATAAAAGGCTATTCTTGATTGGGCTGTCGGAAGAAAGCTAGCTTCAGTGGATGGATTAGAAGATAGATTTTTTTTTTAAAACTCAACTTAAAAAAGCTATCATTTTATGGTGGAATGACAATTTTGTTGCTCAAGTGCAGTCCATGTGATCGGCTCCGCCGTGTGAATTTCTAGAAATTGATAGTTGGGACCATTCTGACTATCCATAAAAATGTGAGAGACCGTTATGGTTGAAAAAAAACTTAAAGGATCGAACTGTTTTTTAACTCAAATTTATGGGACTAAATCGATTAAAAACCCGAAAGACATATGTTGGTGGGAAAGGCACATCATTTTTTAACTCTTATTACCCATTCTCTGAGTACAAAGATAAGTAGAACTCGTTCAAGTGATAAAGCACTTCTCACAATCCAAATGTAATGATAAATAGAACCGATTCAAGTAGGTAAGAATAGCTAGATTGGAAACTATAAATAATCAAAATGAAAGCATATTCAAGAACCTAGGAATGGCAAATATAAAAAGACAGAAGTGACCCTACATCCAACGGAGAATTTGTATTTGAAAGACAGAGTCGGCAGAGCTTTCTTCATCAGATGGGGCATGGGGGGTTGATGGTGGGATGAGAAGTGGCAAGAATGTTTAGTGGCTGAGAGAACGTTCCACATGTTGCCTTTGAAACATCACCTTATGGGATGTTTGATTGAAAAAGAAACTTCACCGGTATTGTTCTACAAATTTTCTTTCCCTAAAGAAAATAGTTCTACTAGCTACTCTGGTAAAGTCTGAGGAAGACAATATTATTGATTAATTTGTTTTTAAAAAAAAAACATAAAATAACTATAATCATCCTAGGAAAAATGAAAGGAGGAATGGGATGGGAATCATGGGATCATATACTATTATTTTTATTGAGAAAATCAAAGAAGAAGATACAGAGAAAACTCATGATCTTGATCTGTTTCTGAAGCTTTTTTGTTTCTTGAAATTTTGAAAACTCCGCGAAGGACGTAAAAGAAGTGTATATGGAAAAACCCTGAAAAGATAAGGAGAAATTAAACTGGAAAATAATTTTCAAATTAAAAATCTAACCTGAATAACAAGAGGAGGAATGTCCTCGAAACTGGAAGCATCAACCTTGTACAAGAGCTTCCTCCATGTCCTGTTCGGGTTATGGAAAACTTGGGTGAATTCCTCTGCGGTTAAGTCCATGAAGGCTTCGGCAAAGACAGCACCCTCTCCAGTACATTCAATTTCGAGTTTCTGATCATTTTGTGGGCTCACTCTCAGCCTCCCTGCTAATGGGTAGTAATCCACAAGAACCCTCGAGAGTGAAACCTTAAGTCTGTCTCTGTTCAGAGATTTCTTGAAAAGATAAACATATTTGATTGAGAATCTGAGGAACTTCTGATCATCAATATTGGAGAGATAGAGAGTGTGCATTGGTGTGGGATTACTGGGCTTAATCAACATTGGCTTGTTCGAATAGAAACAATCGGGAAGTTCTGCAGATCTTACCATAGCGTTCTGTTCAATTCTGTTGAAGAATCAGAGAGAAGAGAAGAGAAATGAAGAAGACGATGATGATTCAAAGACAAAGGGAACGGGGACTGGAGAGACCTTTTGTAGGGAAGAGAAAGGACGGGAATGGTGAGGACAATGGATGAATTCAAGGTCTACGGCTGGATATGGAGATGGTCTCTCAGATCCCAACTCATGTATTAGTACTATATCATGAATCATCATGATTTTTATACCAAGAGCAATACCATTCCCCAATTTACTTATTGGGAAATGTTATAGGGTGTATGGTACGTTTTGAATGAATGCATCTTTATCGATTCATACGAAGTTGATTATATGATAATTATGTAAAAACACATAAATATACTTTATAATATTTTTATATATCTATATTAGACATTAAAATACTAAACTCGTCTCAAAATAATTTGATTAGACGTGGAATATTTAGAGGCAAATTTAACCTATCTAAAGTATGAATAGAGAACGAGAGAATATAGGTATATATTTCACTAGGATGGTAGCTATAACAAGTGTGCATATTCATGACTTTTCATATCGAATGTTCGATGTACATAAACTTGATGTGAAAAGGATATATGAAATGTAGCACTGTGGCCGAACAGAGGGAGGGAGGGTGGAGTATCATTAAGGAGTAATGCAAGAAATGAGACACACATGTTTAGCCAAAATGAATCGATTTTAATAATCCATGATTGCGAATAAAATAATTAATGTAGGATTTTTACTATCTTAAAATTTTATTTACAACACAAATCTCTCAAATTAGAGTTGCCAATGATGAAAATATAAGATGTTGATTCAAAATTTTTATTATCAAAAAATTAATGGAGATTTAGGAAGTTAATAACTTGAAGGTGCTTGCCGTTTCATCAATGTTATATTATATACGTGGAGTCCATCAAAAGTTTTGTTCTCTCTAGGAGCTACAATTCATCAAACATTAGATATGCAGTACAATAGAGTAGAATTCATAATCCGCATTATACCGATTTCATCTACGAACCACTCGACCAACCCTGAGATGCGAGCCCATCAGAAGTTGATAATGGAAAACATGATGAAGATGGGTAGTGGCAAGCTAAACAAATGGCAAATCCATCGTGAAAACCACATATTCAAGCAATTAAAAACTAATCTAACCTCGACCTGAATCTAAGATATGTCACTCGATAAAAGTTAAAAGGGTAAAACATTATTCTTTTAATTGGTCCAAGTTCGAATCCGATAAGATAATATGTATCTCCAAATTATTACTTGCAAAGAGAAAGAAAAAAAGAGTATAATTTTGGTAGTGATACCATTTCTTGATATTGTACAATGGATTCAAACTTTTGTGGTTTAGATGCTGGAAAGAACAGGAGAAAGAGCACCTGATTGATAATGCCATTAGGTACCATGGGAATAATATAAAATCTTGAACTGTTTGACCATTTTGGTGTAATGCCAAATCATGGATTTCATTTTCTACCCAAAGTACCGCTGCTTTTCTATATGATATCATAGCTGATAGAAAGCAACCTTTAACGGTTCTAATCCTCTGCCTGCCTGTCATAATTGTACCTAGTAAGAAAAAAAAAAAAGAACGAAGAAGACTCTTCTTTCATTCTTATTGAATAAATAAGGATCTCAATCAATAGTCTTTGGATATAAATTAACTGTCAAATGATAGAGAGATAAGTGCATTGGTCTTTGATTGACTCACATTTGAACCCTATTAAACCCTGATAGGGATATTCAATAGCCATGAATTGATAATTCACTACAAATAAATTGTAATGTAGTGATGATTTTTCTACTCATAAAAATTTTCTTTCTGTCTCTAAAATTGATTTTAAATCCATGATTATAGGTATTTATATTGTGACGGTTTATATTTTCATCACTATAGGATAAAATTACTATCACTATGGAACATATCAAAAAAATTAAATTAACCAATCCCACATCGTTTCATAAAACTTTTATAAGTGAATTTATTTTCTATATAAATCCATAAATATATCATTACATTTTTTTATATTTATTAAATAATTAAATTAAATTTTGAATATAAAAAAGCCATAAATTTTTTTTTTTAAGAAAAAGCTAATTATTTTAAAAATTATAATGGATTATAGATATTAAATTTGCACACTACCTCTGATCACCCCACTAGCCATTACTACCAGCAAAAAACATTATCCTTGGAAAGGCACTGTTGACCGGATATCTTCATATATCCAAACGTTACCTAATGGGAACCATATAAGAAATCAATAATTGGCTCCATTTGCTGCCACATTACATGCACTTATCCCTAACAACTTTCATAACCACAAATAACACTATATAATTAATCTATCTCCATCTCCCACGGTACAACTGGTGCAGATTAAAAACTCTTAAATATCATAAAAAAAAAAAAAAGGGAAATTTCTTTTTCTCACTTATTAATATCTACAATTCGCTTTCTTCATAATAGATGGAAAATAATATTAACAGACGATAAAAATGTTTTAAAAAAAAAAGGTATCATAATTATGTGTTGTTGACTTATATGTTTGAAAAATGGAATATATTATAAATTCAAGTACAAAAGTAATAAATAAAGATTAATTTTTATCAAATGTGTCTGACTATAAGTTAAAAAATCCAGTCTAAATTGTGCATATAAAACAGTAATAACTCTTCTTCTACCAAAGAGAAGGAAATAAAATGAAAAGAATTAGTTGATATATAAATATATATATATATATATATATATATTTATATATTTATATATTTAGCAAGGAAAGCAGTGGTGATGAATATATTCACATGATAGACAATTTCCTACTTATGGAGTGGAAGAATATAGTACCTAATAATAAGTATTTCCCCTGTTCCTAGTTATAAGTCATTTGGAGTGATTTTGTCAATATAAAGATAAATTTTTTTTTTTTTACCTTAAAATATCTCTATGGAAAAAAAACATCAAGAAAGTAAGATAGAAACATGTTTTATAAAGGGAATGAATAATATTGAAAAAAATAATAATAAGTAAAATAACCATTAAACTACCAACTGTGACTTATAATTTCGGGGAAAAAAAAGAGGTGAATTCAAATAACTTATAAATATTGTTGATAGATATAACAATTTAGTAATATGTGATAAATTTAACCCCCTTTTTGGAATCTACTTTTTTAAGAAGGGTCGGTGTTGTCACAATTTCAAAAGATTCTAAAGTAGAAGGGAGCACCCCACCCATTACATTTCCATCCTTTCAAAACTTCTTTCCACATGGGAGAAGCAGAATCAAGTTCCCATCAATTTGATCCCTTTGTCAAAGAAAATATCAGAACTAATAATAATAATATGGCAAAAAAGAAATGATAAATTTCCCAAATGCCTTGGTATCCTAATCATTGAATTATTATTCTAAATTAATGTATGGATAGAGTTAGAGATAGGGATATTTTGATGAGCAAATAAGGGATCAAACAAGAATCTAATTTTTTTGGGTTGCTTATAGAGAATATTTAGTTTCAGAACATTTAAAAGTTTGGATTTCTTTATATATATATATATATATATATATATATATATATATATATATATATAATCTTTGACTGTTATTATAGATATAAAACAATATTACAA
>JAOXNR010000744.1:0-10738 GCA_028571225.1 Parsonsia alboflavescens
TAGACATAGAAAACAGTTACAAATATGATGAGTCTGATACGATCGTTTTTCGTAAAATTATTTTGTTTCCGCTACGCGATTTCCAACATGTTCATGGTTGGAAGAAAGAGTTTTTCTTCATTGGTCAATCTAAGTTTGAGGAGATGCAAATTGAGAGAAGGTGGAATGAGAAGGAAATGTTGAACAATGAACCCCCTAGTGATAATAAACTAAAAGATAAAATGCAAGTGGGAAAGGATTTTACTCAACTGAATTTTTTCAAGTACAATTTGGCCATTCTAGAAAATTGGTCAGAACATATACTTGTAGAGTCTCGTATTAGCGGTGATAAGCAGATTAACATGAGGAAACTAAGTATGTTTTGTTTTTTTTTCTAATTTTGTATCTGTATGTTGTAATTTATCTATCAATGATTTTGATTATTTCCTTTCTGTGCTTTGTAGTGATGAGTTTGATAAAGATGATGAATCAAAATCCTTTGGCTCATAAACTTAAGGATTTTAGTGTTTTTGATAATTCTTTTGACTCTTATAATCAAATGGTAACTGAAATACCAAGAGATATTTCTTTTGCTTTTGAAACTAGTCATCAAGGTGTTTATTGGGTTATAAGAAAAGAAAAAGGTCTTGTTGAAGTGTCAGGTGAACCAAAAGTTTTTAAGAAAACTGTTGCTGAGTGTGTGGGTTCATCTGTGAAGGATACGCCATCTAAAAATTCTAGGAAGAAATCGGTTGTCCAGTCAAGGGAATCCAGGATGAAACATACTAGACGAAAGCACCCTAAGGCTTAGGCAGTGGAGAATTTCAATGCCAGTGATTTGCCAGAGGATCCTGAAGAAAAGAACAGTGTGGTAGAAGAAAAAGAAACCTTTGAAGAGAATACTGAAGTATCACCTTTATATTATCCCCCTTGGGATATTAAGGTGAACGATAAGGTTGATTCAGTGGAGAAAAGTTCTAAGTTTGCAGCTAATGTCTTTCCTCTTGGAGAAGTTTTGCGAGTGTAAGAGTTAACAATGGATTCTGTGATGGATAATTCTTTGCATCATAGTTTTCAGGTATGTTAATTGTTGATATGAGCAGTTGTGTAAATAAATGTTATTGATGTTATGCATTTGTTATGCTTAACTTGTATTTTTTATGTGTAGGCTGTAAGTAATATTTGTGAACTTATTGATCTGGCAAAGAAGGAAATGGAGAAAGCCAAATCAGGAGCAACAAATTCCGTCGAAGCCGAGAAGAAAAGACTTGCTCGTGAGCAAGAATTGTGTAAGTCCAATGCTGTTGTGGCTAAGTTATCAGCTAAGGTTAAAACTTTAGATGTTGCTAATAAAAAGGTATCAGCCAACTTGAAAGAGAAAAATGTCCTTCTGAAAGAGAAAGATACCCTTTTGAAAGCCGAAAAGAAGTCTCGTTGGGCCTTTCAAAAAGATAATGAATGGCTTATTCAGCATTATGAAGATGGGCATGAATTTCTTAATTCTAAAGTGGAAAAAACAATCTTGAATGTTTTTTTAAAGTCTGATCAATGTAAGAACATGCGGCAGAGGTTTGCCTTAACTACTATTATATCAGCTTATCAAACTTGTGCTAATGCTGTCTTCACTTAAAATCCAAACTGTCTTTCCTGAAAAAATTCAGGATTTTATTATTAAACCACTTGAAGAGCCCAAGTATCCACGGGATGCAGGGTTTTCTCTCCAAGAGGCTATTAAAAGATTTCCATCATCGGGAGCTGATTCCAAGGGGGAGGAAAGTGCAAATGAATAGCATGGTCTTGGAGCTTTCATGGACGATGGGAAAAATGAGGATGAAGATACAAAAGATGATGACAATATGATAGCTAACGTTGTTGATCAAGGTGAAAAGTCTAAAGCAACCCCAAATTTGGAGGATGATGTGAGTCATGTAGAGGTAAATCAAGCCTCCACAGTTGCATCTAAAGATCCAATGATCTTAGAAGTTGGGGGGTCTTCTGCAAATAGGCATGAGCAAACTTAACATTTATGGTTTATTAGTATTTGTTTTTTGAATATTGTATTTCATGAACTTAGTTTAGCGTAACTAGTTGTAGTAGTATTCATGGTATCGACCTTTTTAACCTCTTTGAATTGCTGCTAAATGAAACAATTGAATGTTGATGGTTTTGAATTATCTGCTTAAAAGAAAAAATTTGTATAAGTGTTAGCCATTTTGATGTATCGTTGTAGGAACCTTTTGAAGGTATCGACATAGAAGCCTTTTAAAGTGTGGGCGTGGATGCTTTCTTGTTATAAAAATTGTGAGGTATCAACTAGTACAATATTTATCATTTCTAAGTATCAGCGAACTAAACTTGTGTTTTTGTATATGTTGTCCGATATATGTTTTCGAAGGTAAGAACTTCTATTTATAAATTTACTAGTTATAAAGGATCTGCTTTCATTTGTGGAGACCTATAAAGCATTTAATGAATGTAAATAACAGAATATGACTGATAACTAAGACAATTAAAGAAATAAAAAAGGTATAAATGTATCACGGGTAGAATTTTCTCAACTTTTGTGCTTTCCAGGAACAGGCAATATATTAGCCATCCATATCTTTCCAAGAACATTGCCATTGTCTTTATCAACGATGTATGGTCCTTCCCAGGTGGGATCAAGCTTTTTTGTGGAGTCTTGTCTGCTGACCTCATTTTTTCTAAGTACCAAATCACCCAGCCATATAGGTGTTGGTTTTACCCTCTTATTTAAGTATGCGGTCAACTATCTTTTGTATAATGCTTCTTTAGCCGCTATCTCGTCTCTTGTATGCTCCAAGAGTTTGAGATTTTTGGCTAACTTCGAGTTATTGGATTCAACATCAAAATACTCTAGTTGCATTGAAGGACTGTCGATTTCCGTTGGAACTAATGCATCTGTGTCGAAACATAGGTTAAATGGTGATTCCTTGGTTCTAGAATTCGGTGTTGTCTCTTATGACCATAACACATTGGGTAGTTCATCTGCCCATTTGGAATGGTCCTATTAAATCCATGCCCCATTGGCAGAAAGGAATGGGGTTGCTCAAAGAGTGAAGTTCAGATGTTGGCATGTGATATAAATTATCATGGATTTGGCATTTTCGGCATGGTTTCAAAAAATTTGTAGCATCGGCTTCCATATTAGGGCAAAAAGATCCAGCTTTCATGATCTTTCATTTAAGGCTACGAAATCTAATGTGTGCACCACATATACCTTCATGAACTTCTTGAAGGATGTAATTTCCTTCTTCGGTTATAACACATTTAAGTAATGGCAAAGAAAATGCTCGTCGATACAAGTTCTCCTTGAATAAGATGAATCGAGAAGCCTTTATCTTTATGTCTTTGGCTTCGGCTGGGTCTGATAGAAGTGTACCATCCTGAATATATGGTATGAATGGTGTCATTCATCCTTTGTCAATATCAATAAGAAGGATATCCTCATTATCAATAGATTTCTTATTCAAAGGTACGTAGGTCTGATGGAAGTTTAGCATCCTGAATATATTATATGAATGGTGTCATTCATCCTTTGTCAGTATCAATAAGAAGGATATCCTCATTGTCAATAGATTTCTTATTCAAGTATTCGATCCACGTACCACAGGCCAGAGCTTTCTCCTTTCTCAAAATGTGTTCTACCTTGCTATATTTGAAAAACTTGAAAAGTCTGAGTGATTCAGCCATGTATTTTTTCATATTTTCTTCACATGATTCATATTTGCCATTTATTTGTGCAGCAACTACCTGACTGTTAGTTCAAACCAATAAGTAGTCAATATTTAAGGATTTGGCTTCCCTTAGACAGGCTAAGAGGGCTTCATATTCAGATGTGTTGCTACTAAGTTGAAAATTGTATTTTAAAGCATAGGAAAAATTTTTACCTTCAGGGGAGATCAGAACAAAGCCTGCCCTCGTGTTCCTTTTAGCTGCTGAGCCATCCACATAAAACTGCCAACAATTTCTTGGAGTAGAATCCTGTGATATTGAAACTTTATCATCTGTTCTATCTGTTGTGTATTCTACTATGAAATCGGTCAATACTTGTGCCTTTGCGGCTTTGCGTGGGCTAAATTGAATGTCAAATTCTAAGAGTTCGATCTCCCATTTCATAAATCGTCCAACAGTATCTGGCTTGTGTAAGATATTCCTGATAGGAGCATTTGTCAGGACTTTGATTGTGTATGATTGAAAATCCGGCTTCAATTTCCTTGAGGCCGTTATGAGAGATAGAACATGTTTTTCTAGAGAAGAATATCGAGATTTAGTTCAATGAAGAATGTGACTTGGGTAATTTATCGGTTTGAAATGTGTGTAACATTCACAGCATAAAATTAAACTAATGGCCAAAGATAGGTATGTATAAAATAAAGTTTTAGCCAATGTAAGGGCTACTAATGTAGGTAGCAAAGCCAAATGCATCTTTAACTATTCGGAAGCATTTTGACATTCTTCATTCCAAATGAAAGGTTTAGGTGTTTTGAGTATCTAGTAAAATTCACTGCCTTTTCTCTTGATCTGGCCAGAAATCTGTAGAGGGTAGCTATTCGGCTTGTGAGCCCTTACAACTCTTTCAGTGTGGCTGGTGGCTTCATATCTATGATTGCTTTTATCTTTACTGGATTCGCCTCGATACCACAATTTGAGATCATAAGCCATGTGGATTTAGTTTCAAGCCATGTTCTGTCATTGTTGTGAATGACTCTTCCAAGTCAACTAGTATATCGATCGGTTTACTTGACTTCACGAGTATGTCACTAATGTAGGCTTCTATGTTTCGGCCTATTTGATTTACAAACATGAGATTGATCATGTCTTGGAAATCGGTCCCAACGTTCTTCAGGTCAAAAGGCATTCTTGTGTAACAATATAAGCCCGTTGGTGTATGAAAAGAAGTTTTATCTTCGTCTTCCTTAGCCATCTGAATTTGATGATACCCCTTAAATGCATCAAGGAAACAAAGGAGTGAATATCCAACTGTGGCATCCATCATCTAATCAATTTGTTGTAATGGAAAAGGCTTCTTTGGTATTGCTTTATTTAGACTAGTGAAGTCAATACAAAGTCTCCATTTACCACTTGATTTCGGTACAATCACTGGATTGGATATCCAAGTAAGGAAGTCAACTCTTCAGATTATCCAGGCTTAAAGTAATTCTTGTACTTCCTTTTTTAGGGCTTCCTTCTTTTCTAGTGTCAAATATCTTTGTTTCTGTATTACTGACTTGGCTTGTGGATTCATAGCCAATTTATGTTCGGCAAAATCACAAGGGATGGAGAACATATCATTATTCCCCCGTGCAAAAATTGTTTTATGTTTTGTCAACAATTTTATTAGCACCTTCTTTATGTTGGAAGGTAGGTTTTGACCAACCTGAACTTTCCTTCTTGGATGATGTGTGTCGACTTGGAACTCTTTTAATTTAGTAGCAGGTTCCAATCAGTCTTCTTCAACCGATACCTCAGTATCATCTGTAGATGTAAGAGCTTGTGATATTGCTATCATATAACAAGTTTGAGCTACTTGTGTATCTCCTTTTATGTATAATGGTCTGTCTTCAACATACATGTTGGTTGAATTCTCCAAAGTATCTATCTTCTCCTTCATCATGCTTAATTTGGGCCTTCCCCAAATAATGTTATATGTTGTTGGAGAGTTTACAATGATGAATGTTGCATCTTTGGATGTTATTTTATTTATTGAACCCATTGAACCGATAGGTTGATAGTATCCAGTGCATATGTCGTTGCCCTTGAAAAGTAGATCAGAGGAATTTAGCCGGCTTCAATTCCCTCATCTTTCAACCCCATTTTCGAAAAGCTTCATTATAGATGATGTTAGTTGAACTGCCAGTGTGTATCAGCAGTCTTTTCACCATTCAATTTTCCACCGTGAGAGATATGACTACTGGTCAGCATCATGGACGATAGGTCCTTTCAACTTCTTTTTGGGATGGATTTCATTGATCCCAGAAATCATGTAGATTACCTTTGGCCTTTCTTGTTGTGAAGGTGGAATCCTTTGATTTTGTTGAGGTGCCATCAGTCCATGACAAATATTAACAAATTCTGCTCAATAACCTCTTTGAACCGCAGGCTCAATTCCCTTTTCAAATAATGACAATCATCTGTTAAATGTCCCAGCTCTATGTTAATTGCAATATTTGTCCATACTGCATTTCTCCATGAGCACATTCATTGGACTAGATAGTTGTAATATCCCCAAATATTCCACCTTTTAGAGAATGACCGATCGTGATGTGTTAAGCAGTGTATATGTAGCAAGTTGTTTGCTTCTGTCATGGTTTCGATCATAAAGACATTGTGGTCGAGAACCTGTTTCTGTAGGCAGAAGTGGGCACTAGGTGATGAAGAGAATGTTACAGGTACGATCGGTGGAGGATAATGTGTGTTAATCGACATTGCAACTGGTGTAGAGTATGAAGAGTTATGATAGCTATTCACCGAATATGAATGTTGGCCATAAGATGATGTTCTGTTCGGTTGTTGTGAGGGTATCAACCGTCTATATGTAGAAGTGCCATTGGTTGCACTTTGTTTTCTTAGATTGAAAGATTTTCTTCACTAAAAGCAATGTTTTCAGAACCGAACCGATCATCGAAGCAAAAAAGTTTCTGGTTCAAGGTTCAATGGTTCAACGGCAATTAAACCGTAACCATTGAATCGTAAATGAATCGGTTAATTTAATAATTAAAAGTTATTTATTTTATAGATTGAAATATATCAAAATAATATAATTTATTCTCAAATTAACAATATATATGCATTTAATAAATGAAAAGAATATGAGATGATTTAGGATTAGTTTATAACTAACCATAAAAACTTATAAACCTATAAATATATAGTATTTATAAAAATAAACCTCTCATGATCTTAAATTGAAATCAAGAATCCTAAATTTAGTTTATGATTAAAAATTGTATATTTTATATCTTGAAATTTATCCAAAAACAAAAATCATTTCTGTTCAAATTAACAATATAATTTAAAAAGTAACTACATTTATAAATAAGAAATGCAACTATATATAAAACCTTATTTTAAAACATATAATATATAGCCATTTATTATTAGTTGAACCAGCCTCAAATGGTAATATGTAATTAAGCCCAGAAAATAGGAAAAAGAAAGGCAGAGGAGCCACTGAAGTTTGCCTTCGTTTCCCCACTCCCACGTCCCAAGCTTTGTTCTTCTCCCACCCCGCACCCCCACCCACCCTTTTCTGTTTGATTTTTCCATCTATGTTCTTAATATCTTGAATCCCTCTTTCGACCCTAATTGGGTTTTGTGGTCCTTTGGGGAATTTTTCATTCTTTTCCTTGTGTTAGTTTATTTCAAACTGCGCTTTTGCTTTAGGTTTATTCCAGCTTGAGATTTGATACCCATGGCCAATAATTTGAAACTATAGCAAGAAGTGCCTCAAATTTATATATTTTTTTTGTTGTGTGAGATTTGTAACATAACAATTTTGTGGAGAAGATAATGACGATAGGACAAGCCCAAAAATTACTTGTTTCTTTGCTCAATCCAAGTTTTTCTCAGGTAAAATTTACCAAAGTTTGTATTGTTTTTCTTTTTGTTAGAACCTTCATTGATTCACAGAGTTTTCTAGTAATTAGCTTCAGTACTGTCTGCAAGTGCTTCCTTCATGAATTTGTACAATCATCTATTAAATCCAACTTCTGCCTTGGATTTTTGATTCGTCTTGTTTTCTTTCAAATTTAGCCTCAGAATTTTATTCTAAGGGAAATGGCCAGTCCAATACCTAACTAGCCAGTTCAAAGCAATTTGAACGAAATATGTTGATTTTTATCCTGATCGATTCTTAGCCTTTGATCAGACAAATCACAGGGCTGGTTCTGGATTTGTCCAGTCAGAGCAGCTGGTCCAATCCGATCCGATCCAGAAAACCTTGACTGAAAGCTTGTTCCTGTAGGCCGATTATCATATCCATCCAATCTATAACCTTGGGCCCACATTTCCTTTTTGTAGGTTTCATCATTGTTTTGATTCACCTTATCACCTTTAATCCATTTGTAAACTCTGTCAAGAAGCTCTTGAACAGTTTTCAACTGTCGAATGGTTAGCTTATGAGAATAAGATCCTGGAGCGATGGCATTAGAAAAGGCTTCCATATATGTCTTCTTTGAATAACCTTTAATCTTTGCAAAACGTTCATTTGGGT
This sequence comes from Parsonsia alboflavescens, assembly GCA_028571225.1. Taxonomy (NCBI): domain Eukaryota; kingdom Viridiplantae; phylum Streptophyta; class Magnoliopsida; order Gentianales; family Apocynaceae; genus Parsonsia; species Parsonsia alboflavescens. The sequence goes on from JAOXNR010000744.1 coordinate 8,213, forward strand.
ATAAGATCCTGGAGCGATGGCTTTAGGATCCTAGAGCGATGGCATCCATCGCTCCATATAAGATCTTGGAGCGATGGCTTAAGGCTTCCATCGCTCCATATAAGATCCTGGAGCGATGGCCTTAGAAAAGGCTTCCATATATGTCATCATTGAACCGTCTCAAAAATTTTGCTAAGCGTTCATTTGGGTATTGTCAGAGGTTATGTAAATGAGCTGAAGCCATTTTAGGGGCACGCCTTGCCCTGAAATTCTACAGGAACATTTTGCCCATCTATGTGAATGATGTAATGGATTTTTCGGGAATGGAAGAGTATCATACTAAGCCTTTTGCTACTAACGTGTTTCCAAAACATCTGCATAATACCGTATCATCAACTGGATGCATGGCCATTAATATTGTATATGCATTTAAGTGCTCTTTTGGATTTGCTGTTCCCTTGTACTTATTCATCAGAGGAGGCTTGAAGCCTTTTGGAAATTTAGCCTTTTGGTATTCTTTACATAGTGGATTTTTTTCAACTTTTGATTTTTTGCCTGGCTAATACTCACTATCTCTAAGTCTTACTCTTTGGGTTGATCAGAGATAGTGATTATTGGCCCTTGTGGATAATGATTTTGTGGTCTTGAATTTTGGAAAACTGGTGGAATGACAAGATAAGATAGGAGAGGTTCTTGATATTGGGGTTGTTGCCCCATAACCGGTGTAATTTCTTGGGCTATTCTCACTTGTAGGTCAATAAAGGGTATCGACTGTTGTTCGTTCCGAGGTGGAGTCTGTATTTTTTATACTTCCACAACCTTCCTTTTCTGTTGTTTCTTTAGTCTCTTTATGTTTTTGAGTCTTTCTCTTTCTTCGGACTCTTCTGAGTGCATTTTTTTCTTGCCTGTTGATTGAGTAATTCTTTGAATACCTCTCTGTGTTTTCAAAATTCAGCATATTCCTCAGCTATTTTACGTTGTTGCTCTTCAATATTAGATTTATGGGATTTGGTGAATCGGAATTGCTGGAGGAATCTTCTACTCCATTATCATGATGTTTAGGCTGGTTGAAATTTTTCAAGAATTGTTTAGAAGCCTGGGACTTAAATCTTTGGGATTGAAACACTTTTTTCTTTTAATGCAGTGTTTCTCTTTGTTGACTACTGATTCTCATTATTGATAGGTATATTTCCTTGAGGATCTATGCGTGGTTATTTGTGAAATTTCTTACAAGCTAGAAGGAGAGATTTGGGTAAGGAAAGGTGGGCTCCAAATGATGTAGCTAGAATTCTACCAATGGGGGTCGGATTGGACTTCGACTAGATCACCAAGTGAGCCGTCCAAGGATCCTGTAAAGAATATAGGCCTCACAGGAGGGGATATCTCCCAATATCCAAATCCGATGCTAAAGTCAGATACAGAGAGGAAGCGTGATTGCTGAATGCCAAAAAGAAAGAGAAAGAGAAGAGATACCTGTTGATCTAATTGTAAGCCCTTTTATAAACAATCATAGAGAAAGTCTTTATGTTTAATCTGCTATGGGATTGGTGTGCAAATCCTTATTGTATTTAAATTGATATTTTTCTATTCTATTATGTGTAGAAAAAGTATAGAGTATATATATATACATATACATATATAAATATAAATATATATATATATATATATATTTATTTATATAGATCTACCGGGGAGTGCGATGCCCCACTCCCTCCGAAATGCGGAAGTTATTTTGTAGCCCACCCAGATTCGAATTCAGACTCAGATTCATTCCATGCGAAACGACTCTGCTTCTATTTCCCCCAAATCCTCCCAACAGTCTGCGATATATAAACCTAAACCAAAATCAACAAGGCAGAGAAACTAACTAGCCAAAGAAAAGAGAGAGTTGCATTAGCGGGAAAGAGGAAGAACGAAATCAGGACGAGAAAGAGGAAGAAAGACGTACGGGGTAGAGGTAGAAACGAAGGCTATTTTGATATCCTCCTGCAAGTTTTGAAGGGTCCGGCAACAACAGATCTTCAATCTACTCCCTGGTATTCACTCCGCTCCCTGGCATTCACTCCTTCCATGGGTTTTCTGCCATTTTGATTTTTGTGTTTTCCTTTTAGTTTCGATTGTTAGGTTTTTTGTTTCATTTACTGTGAGATAAAAGATATCAAGAAATTTTTCTAGTATATTTGTTACTCTATTTGGTTGCTACTCTATACCTTGCTCTAGTAGAACTGAAATCAATAACCTCTTCATATCTTGTATGTAGTTTAAAAGAATCCTTTTACTGTCTTATTTTGGCATCATGATGCATGTTCTTCATTGTAAGGTGTTGCACTTTTGCCTTGGGAATTGAATTTTGGAGTGCACTTGATTCTATTATTAGCCTGATAAAAAACAAAACCATGGGAACATTCTCTTATAATGCCCTGTGGATTAAGATAACATTTTGTGTACCTCTTAGGCCACAGATTGTTCTAAGTGGCACAGAAGATATCTTTCCCTTTGTGACGGATTTGGTTCAGTTATTATTTGGTGTCCCTTTAACGCTTATAT
>JAOXNR010000746.1:0-10738 GCA_028571225.1 Parsonsia alboflavescens
TCTCTCCATTTATATTCTTATTAAGTAATCTCCATTACTTAATCATATGTCTAATTTTATTTAATCACTTGACTATTAAATATTGTACTTCACTTATTTAATTATGAAGTAATGGATCCCGTCATTTACTAATACGTAACTTCATAATTAAATATTAAAAATTACGTATTATCTTGACACATAATCGAATAAATGAATATAGTAATAATAAATTCCAAATACTCAAATATAAGTCTCACGTATAGTATTTCTGGTCTATAGAATATATGCACAATTACAATTAATTAATGAATAAGATTATACCATTAATTAATATGTCACATGTTCAAGTCATTTATCTCTACAAATACTTGTTATGTTTATTCTTAAATAAAATGTGATTCTCTACTTTCTAATCTGTTTGTATCGTCACACTAATCATAGAAAATAAACATAAACTAATTTTAACGAATTATTCTTATCTAAAAAATATTTCAATGATTAAAAATACCTATTTAAATTATTCATACAAAGAACATGAGAAAACATATAATTTTTGGGCATACTAATATGACATAGAGAACATAAGAAAACGTAGAGCTTTGCTATTAAGAAAACGACAATTTACCCTGACAAGAAATATTTGTAGTAAATAAATACAGTAAAATTATTAAATTTGACACAAAAGATGACACGCGTCCCAGACAAAAAATATTTTAAATGTTAAACATGGCAGAAATATCTGACTTGCAAATATTTAATTCTGAAATGTCGTACACTCACTCTTGTTCGAAGTTCAATATCACTATTTTTATTTTAAATTTTTCAAAAATAAATATCTTATTAAATTAATTAATTAAAATTTTCTTTTTAGACCTAAGTATATAAAAAGCTACTTCATAAGAAATGGCGTTTAACGCTTTACACACCATAAGAAATATTTAGTAATAGGAGATTTTAAATAGAAATAGATTAAAATACCCTTTCTCTTTTATGAGTATATAGTTAATAATAACATCTAAATATTTATTATTAATAAAGTTAAGGGTAAAATTAGAAAAATTTAATAAATAATTTTTAGATAAGTGTAAAACCATAGATATTGTAGAATCAACTTTTTTCTTTGAAAAAACACTTATTGTAAAATTGAGGAAGCATTCCAAAAAGCTAAAAAGTCTTATTAAAAGAATTTTCAGTCTCGAATAATTGCAAAAAAAATATATTAAAAGTACAACATAGAAAAGCAAAGGAGATTATTTTATATATATATATATATATATATATATATATATATATTTATGAGAGAGAGAGAGATGTACAACAACAATTACAAACATATTATTTGCCTCACAAGCGTACATAGATAAAAAAAAGCAATTCTTGCACATTGGCTATGCTATTTTTCACATATTATTGAGGAGATGCCTTCAAGATTGCCATCTATAAGGGATATTTAGCACTGTATAGACTTCGTACCGGATCCTGCAATTCCACATAAGGCAGCCTATCGTATGAGTCCGCAGCAGCATGAGGAGTTACAAAGGCAGCTGCGAGAATTGATGGAAAAGGGGGTTGTTAGAGAGAGAGTGTGAGTCCTTGTACAGTACCAGCGTTACTAGTGTCGAAGAAAGATGGTTTGTGGAGGATGTGCATTGACAATCGGGTAGTGAATAAGATTATCATAAGGTATAGATTCCCAATCCCCTGATTTGACAACTTGATTGATAAGTTGCATGGAGCGTCTATCTTTTTGAAGATAGATTTAAGGAGCAGGTATCATTAGATTCGGCCAGGAGAAAAACCCGAATCTGATTGGAAAACTGCATTTAAGACGCGAGATGGGATGTATGAGTGGATGGTCATGCCGTTTGGATTGTCGAACCCGTCCAGCACTTTCATGCAGTTGAGGAATTAGGTGTTTCGTCCGTTCATTAGGCAATTTGTGGTGGTATATTTCGACGACATTCTGATTTTCAGTGGCTTAGTTGGGCAACATTTGCAACATTTGAGAGAGGTATTTGAGGCGCTAAGGGAGCAAAAGTTGTTCGTGAATTTGAAGAAGTGTCACTTTTTGACAGATCAAGTGACGTTTTTGGGATACATTGTGTTGGGTGAAGGTATTCGGATGGATCCTGCAGAGGTGGAGGAGATTCTAAATTGGGAGACACTAAAGACGATGTTTGATGTTCGAAGTTTCCATGGACTAGCGTCCTTCTACAAGCGATTTATCCAAGGTTTCAGTTCCATCATTGCGCCATTGATGGACTGTTTGAAGGGAAGTCGGTTCGTATGGACTTTTGGCTTTCCGATTATTGAAACAAAAGGTAATTGAAGCTCCTGTTTTAGTGTTACCTGACTTTTCTAAAATTTTCGAAGTACATTGTGATGCTTCTGGAGTGGGAATTGGAGGAGTGTTGAGTCAGCGGGGCAGGCTGGTAGCTTTCTTCAGTGAGAAGCTTAATGAGGCCAAGCAACAATATTCAACATATGATAAGGAGTTTTATGCAATTGTGCGGAGTTTGGAGCATTGGAGGTATTATCTTGTGTCCAAGGAGTTTGTTATATTTTCAAATCATGAGGCATTGAAGTTTATACGTGGACAGCACAAGTTGAATGCAAGTCACGCAAAGTGGGTGGAGTTTCTACAAGCTTTCAGCTTGTCCATTCAGCACAAGGCCGGTGTACTAAATCGGGTGGCAGATACGTTGAGCAAGCGACATTCCTTTTCGAACACAATGCAGGTCCAGTTATTAGGATTTGATTCGTTTTCTGAATTGTATAGGGACGATCTGGAGTTCAGAGGCATTTGGGAGAAGTGTCATATAGGATAGCAGCAGTTGTTCATTATTCAGGACATGTTTATTTTTCGGGGAAATCAGTTGTGTGTTCTTGATTGTTCGTTGAGGGTAGCAATTGTAGATGAGCGTCATGCCGGAGGTTTAGCCGGACACTTTAGGATTGACAAGAGGTTTGCATTAGCGCGGGAGCATTTTTATTGGCCTAGGATGGAGTGGGACGTGATTCGTTGTGTGCAACGATGTAAAATCTTCTATATTGCTAAGACTAAGGGTAGCAACGTTGGATTATATTTGCCATTACCTGTTCCATTGGCACCTTTGGAAGATATCAATGTGGATTTTGTTTTAGGGCTGCCAAGAACGCAAAGGAATAAGGATTCGATTATGGTTGTGGTAGATACATTTTCGAAGATGGCACGTTTCGTTCCCTGCAACAAGACCTTTGATGCTTCACAAGTGGCTAGGCTGTTCTTGCAGGAGATTGTCAAATTACATGAAGTTCCAAAGTCGATCACTTCCGACAAAGATGTGATCGTCAGTCATTTTTAGCAAACTCTTTGGCTGCATTTAGGTACCAAATTGCAGTTCATTTCTTCTCATCATCCTTAGACGGAAGAACAAACGGAAGTGGCGAATAGAAGCTTGGGGAATTTGTTGCACAGCTTACTCAAAGACAAGCCACGACAATGGGACTTGGTGCTACCACAGCCCGAATTTGCATACAATCGTTCAGTGAATTGGACGACGGGGAAGAGTCCATTTGAGATTGTTTACGGAACCAATCCGGCTATTCCATTAGACCTTAATCCATTGCCAGTCCATCACCAGTTCAGTTCAGATGCGGAGGAGCATGCTAAGCAGATTAAGGAGTTGCACTCCCAAGTCCATTATTATATTAATCAGCAGAACTTACAATACAAGCAAAGGGTCGACAAACATCGGAAGAAGATGGTGTTCAAAGAGGGCGATAAGGTGTGGATTCGGCTAAGGAAGGAGATGTTCCGGCAGGTAGATTTGGCAAGTTGCAGCGGTGCGCAGATGGGCCATTCAAGGTGTTAGAGTGGATTAATGACAGTGCCTACAAAATTGACTTGTTAGGCAATTACAATGTGTCGAGTACTTTCAATGTAGCAGACTTGTCACCTTACCAGTTCTAGGACAAGGAAGATTTTGCAGAAGATGTAGCTAACGAGGACGAGTCAGATTCAAGAGTGAATCTTTTCCTAGCCGGGGAGGATGATGTCGAGCACTGGTCCAAGCTCGGATCGGTTCAACCCGAAACGGTCCAATGAACAATAATCACTACAATGCTGTGATGTAGTGCCTTTTTAGGCCATTCAGAGTTGTCTTGATGGAGTTTCAGACATTTTTCTGTTTTTAGTGGCATTGTCATGATTTTTCATTTTTTAGGGATATTTTTGTAATTTTATTATTTTAAAGTTCTGATTAGGTTTTGGTTTTGTTTAGGGCTTTAAATATTTCGTTTTTCATTGTTTTTGGCAGCTTTTGATTAATTGATAATTTTTTCCTTTGGTCGTTTTTCTGAAAATTTGAAAGTTTTCACAGTTTTCCATTTTTTCTTCTATTTAGTTATTCTTTTCGACATTGTTCTTGCATCATTGCATGCGACTTTGTATGCCCACAAAAATATAAATATACATTCTTTCTCTAACACAAGAACTAAGTTTTTCACATAACTCTTCTTCAAAACCGTTTACCTCTTTGATCTCTCTTCTGCTTGATGCCTTAGGCCCACCGCTGCATCTATTCCAGTAGGAGTGGAGCTTTGGCCTTGGCCGAAACTCCATTCTTAGCCAGATCTTCCCTTTTTATTATTTTTATTTCATTATACTCTTTTTGTCTCAAATCATAATAAACATCTCTATTTGAATTTTTTTGGCAAATCTAACTCTTCTAACTTCCTTATCTTCTGATCTTGAAGTTTGTTTAAGAAAAAAGAGATCTATGTTTACCAAGATCAGATTTAATAGCCCTTCTTCAGCCTTTCAAAGTGATTGTAGGCACCCCTCAGTACTGTTAAGGCTCCCATGGCTATGTAATTGGCTTCTATTCATGAATCATAGTGGAAAGATGACTTTTGTATTTGGAAGTTGATGATTACGTCAAAAATTTAAATAGGATATTTTTTGTATTTGGTTTACTTCCTGTATCACATTTTGTTGTCTATCTACTTTGTTGGGTGTGGTGTATTGTTGCTACCTTTAAAAGACAAGCTTTGTCTTATCTTTTCAATTGCATAAATTTTTTTTCCCTTGTGTTTGATGAGTATCTATTTACCAAAAAAAAATATATATATATATATATATATTTATTTATATTACTGTTTCCTTTTAGAATCGAATATATTATTTTAAATTATTCAAATTTTAAAAAAATTAGTTGAGTTAGTTTATTTTACATTTAACATTATCGGCTGGAACAGACATAATCCAGTATGTTCATACTTATGTTAATCCACATTTTCCCATGTCTCCTCGTTTTATACCTAGATGGTAAAACACATGATAAATAGAAAATGTATCATTGTATAACTCCTCAATGTTCTTACAGCTTTCTTAGAAATCTTTTGTTTTATACGTTTTCTTAAATTAACGATATGGCTTTCTTGAAAATCTTATGTTTCATATGTTTTCTTAAATTGGTCAGAAGGTATATAAGAACTGGCTATAAATAAAAAAAATCATAATCTCTAACCTTTCATACGAATAAAAATAATCACTTTTTTAAAAATACACTTAACAGTAATAATATTTATAATTTAATTATCATTCAAAAAACATAATTATATTAATTAGAAATACTAAATTCCATATTTAACCAAAAAAAAAAACATTTCATATTAATCTTCTCTTAAGATAGAATAAACAGTAATGATATTTATAATTCAATAATCATTCAAATAACATAATCTATTTTGTCTCGAAGTTTTAAACTTCATATACTTTATTAAAAAAAAAAATTGTATTAATTTTTATAAATATATCCATGCATTACACAACTTATTTACCTAACACAAATATATAAGGAGTATATTTAATATATCTATTATTTAAAGGAGACATCCAAACTTGAAAAGTCTTTAATTTTTTCATTTATTTTAAAACCTGAAACATCCTACCTCCCATGTGTGTGTTTGTGTTTTTTTAATTTTTTTTTAAATTAAAAATTTAAATAAATTGTATAACCAATATACATACATTTATAAATACATCATACTTCGATTACACATATAAATTTAATTTTATAATCCTTTTCTTTTATCATTTTTAATAATTTTTTTTGTTTCGAATTACTTCCTTTGTTTGGAATTGAATATCCACATTTTAATTTTTTTTTTGTTTGGAAATGAGATACTCATTTCCTTAATTAGTTAAAATTTTTTTAAGAAACTGATATTGTTAAGCGTAAAATCATTTTATTAAAAATTTATGCAAGTCAAAACGATACAGTCAATTCTGGATAGCAGAAGGGAGTATTTTATTATTTTTTAAAAATGTTTTCAGACCAGTTTGCAAACACCTTGACATTTCGCTTATTCAAGAGGGTATTGATGGGATTCGACTTCAAGACCTATGGTTTGCGCGTTTGCCACTCTACCTATCAGGTTGTCCCCGGATTTAACGTGCTTATAATGTTTCTATAATATACTTGAAGGAATGAAAAAAGCATATCTCAAATTAATTGAAAACAAATATTTTTATGTTTATTATATAATGAAAGATTAATTTTTGTTTTTACTAATTTTTATTTCTCTAATTAATAATAAATAAATAATTTGAAGGAAAAAAAAAAAAATTTAACACAGTTTCTACCAATTTGGTTTACGTCTGAGAGATTAGAATTTGTGGTCAGCTCTTCTATTCCTTAACGCAAACATAACGAACCTATGGTTCAGTTCACGTCTCCTTCCATCCAAATCGTCCATCGCCTCTCTTCTTTATCTCTCTCGACATTGCTTTTGAATCTATAAAACGATCAGAAAAGGGGGAGAGGACAGATCCTTCAAAGACTTGGCAAGCTTCATGAAAATAAAGAAAAACAGAGGCCGCGGTGTTAGAATTAATTATGTTGTCTATTTTTTCCTCGAGAAAGTTTGAAACAGAAGAACCCTTTTCTACCCATGTGAAGAAATTGCAGAAAAGTTTTTTTTTTTCCCCTCTCCAATGAATGGATTAATATCTTGATGATAAATTCGGAGGGTAGGAATTAATGATCTTTATTAATCGGATCTTAGTATTTTCTTATTTGTATCCATTGGTGATTTGTGATATCAATGACGGGAGAGTCTGATAATGTCAAAGGGCTGTGTTTGGCTATCTCCTCTAGTGTTTTTATTGGTTCAAGTTTTATCGTCAAGAAGAAAGGCCTGAAAAAAGCTGGAACTAATGGACCGAGTGCAGGTATGATTGTGGTCTCTTCTCTTGCCTGTGTAGGGTTCGGAAAAATGCCCATAATAAGGATCCAAGCCATTTTCTGTTTGCTTTGATTTCGCTGTGTATCGATTAATTTTTATGTATCGAATCTCCAGTCTTTTGTTTCAGTTTAACAAATTGGTGTCAGGTTCAGGAGGATACTCATATCTGAAGGAACCATGGTGGTGGGCAGGCTTCCTTACAAGTGAGAAATAAACCTGATTTTTTTATTTTGAGTTGTTTGGATTTCGATACCTCATTTCCCAATAATATGATTTAGTTAAATTTTTATTAAGAAAAATAGTGAATATTTAATAAAATTCTTTCTTTTATTTGTATTTCATAGTGGTATTTGGGGAGGTAGCTAATTTCGCAGCCTATGCATTCGCTCCGGCAGTCCTCGTGACTCCCTTGGGAGCTTTAAGTATTATTTTCAGGTACCGTATCAAATATATAAATATATATTAATTAACCTTTTTGCCTTTCAAAAAAAAAAAAAAAAAAAAGGGGGGGTTTATTATTATTATTATTTTGCAGTGCAGTCCTGGCTCATTTTATATTGAAGGAGAAACTTCATATATTTGGTGTGGTTGGTTGTATTCTGTGTTTGGTGGGATCTGTTGATATAGTGATACATGCTCCTGTAGAGAAGGATATTCATTCTGTCAAGCAAATATGGCACTTGGCCACAGAACCAGGTGATAATATATATATATATAGTCTTTAATTAATTAATATAAGATAAATATTAATCTCCCTTTTTTTTTTTTTTGTCCAATCATTTGCTACGTACAGGTTTCGTTGTCTACACTTGTGTGGTTGTTATTATGGTTCTTGTCTTAATTTTCTATTTTGCACCACGTTATGGTCAAAGGAACGTGATGGTCTTCCTTGGAATTTGTTCACTCACTGGCTCCTTAACGGTTTGTCCATTATTAATTGTTAATTAATTAATTAATTAATATTATGTAAAAATAATTATAATTATCATAGGTTATGGGTGTGAAGGCGGTTGCCATTGCTCTGAAGCTGACTTTTTCAGGAGAAAATCAATTCAAGTACTTCCAAACATGGTTTTTCACCTTATACGTGATCCTGTTTTGTCTGTTGCAGCTAAATTACCTGAACAAGGTAAGGGTTTGTGGTTTAATTGTTAATTAATCAATTAAGTTATATAATAATTCATAGAATCATCTATCATCGCAGGCACTGGACACCTTTAACACTGCCGTTGTTTCTCCGGTATACTATGTCATGTTCACTACACTGACCATCGTTGCTAGCATTATAATGTTCAAGGTATGTATTGTTATGATTATGGTTATTAAATGTTCAACCCTAACTTATAATTTATATAAATTTAGGACTGGGACACCCAAAATGCATCAGAAATAGTGTCCGAACTGTGTGGGTTTGTGACGATACTGTGTGGGACATTTCTTCTGCACAAAACGAAGGACATGGGAGGCAGTGGTGGCGGCGTCGCCACTCCCAGATTAGGGTTGGGCAGCCCTATATTTTATCCGGCACAAAATGATTCAGATTTTACAGCATCGGAGATCTGATCATTGGCATCAAATATATTGAACATCGATGAATCTGAATGCACATAATTCAAAGATCAACAAACAAATTGTGATTCCAGATTATTATGTATGGTTATGGTGATAGTGAAGATCTTGTCAACCTACTTTAGCCGTCCAATTACATTCAAAGATGGTTACAAGTTCAAAGTCCACAGGAGGATGATTTTACTTCTGGCTCCAGTGTCAAAATGAATATCTCATTCCTTAACTTAGTGTAAATTTTCTTAAAAAATTGATATTTTATATTTAAAATGAACAAAGTCAATCATTTTTTTTAAAAAATACTTTGTACAAATAGAACTGGAGGGAGTATTATTTATCGTGACAATTCTGAAACAAGATATATGATAAAGTAAGAAAAGGTAAGATCAATCGTTGGGAAGAATGTGACTCTAAATGTCATTACCATTAATCTTACCGCCCAATGAATGGAGTGAGTGCATCCCAGTATGATTGAAAATAATTGAGCAAAGATGTAATGTTTTATTATATTATGTAATTTGATATATAATCAAAGATAAAAATAATGGAGAATAGCCCACATACACTAGTAGAAAAGGCCTTTTATATGGTGACCGTATGACGGCCACATGATGGCTTTTGGGCCATCGAGAATGTAGGAGTGGCAAAATATATTTTGACGAGGAAAAGATTGTCATATATATATATATATATATATAGTATAAACAGTAATAAATATGACTTTCCATTTTGAATGTCATGAAAAGCTTTATATATGATGTCTGAGGAAAAGAACTTTTCACAAAACATCCATCGCATGAGTCGCCATATAAAGTTCAAGTTTTTTTAACGGTGGATGTAAAGATAAGCAGAATGATGATGTTTTGGTTTACGCATATATACTTTGCTCATTTCCTGCGAAAACAATTTTGGTAGTGTATAGTCCTGCGAAACGATGCAATTTCTTTCTACAATATACTATGGTCTTGCGGATGCAGTATATAGTCTTTCATTTCCCATCACGCTTGGGTTGCCATATAAAACATAAATAGTCATCTAATTCTAATCCTATTTATGTGCTGTATAAAATGATCGTCATATAAAGTAAGAAAAGAGAAATAGAAATCTACCCTTTCTTTTCGGAGAGCCTCGGGGAATCAATCTTTGAGTTATGTCTCTAAAACTATGAAAAAGATCTTATTTATAGGAGTAGAGATTCTTTAATAACTTAAAATAAGTTTAATAATAAAATAGAAACCTATTACAAAAAGAAGTATTTAATAAAATATTCAAATTCTAATTTAAGTTGGAATTGTCGCCCTGTTCGCACTCGTCATAATTGCCCAGATGTGAGGGCACTGAGTGGTTCGTTGGCAAGTCAGTTGTTCCATTTCATCGTGCCACAGTCCCATTCTCAACCAAACCATTTCATCGTTGGCAAGAAATTGAAATGCTTAATCAATTCTTAACCAAACCTCAAATCTCATTACAAAGAATAAGTGCATAAAGTGTGTGACAATTTCACATAATTAGGCAAGAGTTACTCAATTCTTTATCCAACAAAACCAAAAATCTTTTAATCTTCAAGTTTTGAAAATCATTTAAATCAAACCAAAGATAAGACCGATCAATCAAACTATCTCAATAAAGAATAACACAGGAAGCTTTCAAAGAAGAAATCACAACTATAAGCTTGTCAATCCACACACTCTCCACTAATGATAGAAACAAGTTTATTTGAGTCAAATAGGACTTTTGACTTGTAATATTAGGCTTTTGGAATTGGCTACAAATGAAGGATAAGTATAAGCAAATTTATCATATGAGAGAATAGATAAGTTCAAATATTTATGCCATAACTCATATCACAAATATTATCAACATGAATCAACAATCTACTTCTTTCACCACCTCCTTCATAGCTCTTTCTTTCTTTTCTTTTTTCTCATTTTTTTAAATAGATCAAAACACTTTCCCTTTT
>JAOXNR010000747.1:0-10737 GCA_028571225.1 Parsonsia alboflavescens
TCCATTAAATGGTCAAGAACAATTTCCTTATGATTTAAACTTCCGGTGATCCATACCTTACTATGCTGAACATCCCAGCACATAGATAACCTATTTAAATCAAGTTGGACCTTCTTGTATGAAAAATATATGCACAGAAAGGATTCAAACAACACCTCAATTTTATTAAATAAAAATTACAGAAAATTGGTAGTCATTTTGGGCATAAATCCCAACGTGATCTTGTGTGCATCTGGAAAACATAGCCATTGATATTCGGCTATTGTGTAGACCATTTAATCGATGCTTGGGAGTTGGTATGAATCTTTCTGGTAGTACTTTTTAAGTGTGGTGAAGTCTACACATCCTCCACGTCCCTTCTTTCTTTAGCATGACTTCTGGGTTGGCCATCCATTCGGAGTACACCATTTCTTTCAAAATTCTAGCATGAAGAGGAGCTTGTGCCTCTCGAGTATAACTTCATTTCATTCTAGAGCAAAGGTTCTTTTAATCTTCTTTACCTGCATGACTCTTGGTCTAAGACCGAACTTGTGCTCTACTATTTCTCTATCAATGTCTTTGAGGTTCGTAGGTCGGCAGGCAAAGTCCTTTAGATACTCTTGAAGCAAGTCAACTGGCTTTCCCTTGACATTAGAAAGTAGAAGATCCCCTATCTTTATCCCTTTCTCAAGGAATTCAGGGTTAAGGAAAACCTTTTCTCCTTTGCTAGCTGCTTGGATTCTGGATTTTTCATCATCTAAGGGTAAGTCAATAAAGTCAACCTTCGAGGTCTCTTTCGAGGTTTCTGTATCTTCTTCAGTGAGATAGCATTCTGAAACTACCTTTCTATCTCCTTTTAAAGTAATCTAGCTGTTTCCAACCTGAATTCTCTTGCGATAGCTCAACAATGAGATGTCATGTTTTAGGTCCATGGCTCCTTTCCTTCCTAGGATTATATTGTAGGTTCCAAGTGCATCAACTACAAACTAGTCCATGACCTCTGTAACTCCTTTGTCATTCACATATACTGCAAAATTCCCTCTGCATAGGTAGTACTTCATTTGAAGCTAGTTAGTGTTGTGACTGACTTCAATAGCAAGCTCTTGTCGATTAACATCTAATCAAATGCTTTTTTATAGAAGATATTCACCGCACTTCCAATATCCACTAGAATTTTGAGGACCAGGAACTCTTCTATCTAAAAAGATACTATGAGGGGGTCTGCATTTGCTACTCAAGCTCGTTTGGACCTTCTCTCAATTGCATTGATTTTTCTTACTGGAGGTCGTTGAGTTGCAGCTGCAGGTGGTGGATTGGCAGGAACTACGTTTTTGGCCTAGAACTCTTACAAACAACCTTCTATAATCAACCTTTCAATTTCCCATTTAAGGTCAAAGAAATCCTCCGTAAGATGACCATGATCCTTGAAGTAGTGACAAAATTTTGTCATATCTCTTTTTGCCAACGGAGTCTTGAAAGGTCTAGGTAGTGTTAGGATACCTTTCTTTTCCATAACAACCAAAATTTCTACTCACGAAGTTGTCAAAGTTGTTACTAGGTTGGGAATTGACTTTCTCTTCTTCTCTAAAGGTCCTCACTTTGCATGAGAGTCCTTCCTATCTCGCTTAGATGTTTGGGGACTTGTAGATCGCCCCTTGGATTCCTTTTCTATGCTTGGAGTGAAATCGGGAATCTTCTACTGCACTATAGTTTCTTTTGCTTTAATAAATTTTTTCGGGAGCGTTTGTGACTCCTTGATGGTCTTTACTGGTTGTTCTATCAGCCTGACTACCACATACCCCCCTTGTAATCCCTGCTTGAAGGTATTGATGTAAATTGCGTCAATCTTCTATTCAATTTCTGCCATTAAGGTATTGAAACGATATAATAGCTGTTGGTGCTTTCACCGACCTTCTATCTAATGTTGAAGAGGTCATTAACGACTTTCTTACACCTCTTACTGCTTTGACAATTTTTTAGAAATAGCTCTTTTAGTTGCATCCCGCTCGAAATGCTTGCCTCTGAAATGTTTTTGAACCATGACTATGCTTTTTTGGTCAACCTGGACCAAAAGGCCCGGCATTTGACATGGTCAAGGTATTCGAACATTTCCATATAGGAAACCTATTCATCAATGTGCTGTTAAGGCTCATAGGTGTCGTCATATTTTACCTCAACCTGTGGAGCTTTGAACCCTATTGGCATCCGAACTGTCCAGATACTATGGATGAATGGTGATGGTTCAAATAGGCCCACGTTACTTTGAATTTCTCGATCTCCATTCCCTTCATGATTTCTTTTTTAGAGTCTTCTCCTTAGTGGATTTAGGGCTACCCCGTGACCTTAATTGCCCATTCTTTCGATCAGGCTTGGTCTAGGGGGTATGCTTTTTCTAGAGGAGTTCTCGGCGAACTCCACAATTCATATGGGCTCATTCCTTGTCACAGATTTCGGGAGATGGCTGCCCAATTGAGTCTGTCACGTAGGTCCTAATCGAGACCATTATGGAGAATTTTTATGAGGTCGGTCATTGGTGGGCACAATTTCTTCATTGCTTCATTGTTGAATTCTCGCTCCATAAGCTAGTCCCAGTGAAGGTTCTGCTCTGCAACCTTTTTCATTTTGGGGTTGAAATTCTTGAGGGTTTTCTTCACTTGTTAGAGGTGGTGGTGGATCCCATTGTCTCATTTTGTTGTCCTGTTCCTCCAAGTGGCTTTGTTTCCCTTCGGGATGGTGAAGGTCTTCTCCCAATTGACACATAACCACTCCTGTTTGAGATACCTTCTAAGGCCACCACCATGCGTTCTATGAACTTGGCTAAAATAGAAACTCAACTTCCTCTAGATCCTTGGTTATCTAGGACTGTTGTCATTATTATTTGCATTCTGATGTCTTTGTTCTTCCCCTCCATGTTCATAAGGATTATCCATCGGATTCCTTTGGGATTATCCAAAATGTGTTGGCCTTGGCGGTAGTGCTTGATCCATCGGTCCCATGTCATTATTATTATTATTATTATCCATGTCAAGATGGATATCAAGGAGCTATTGATAGAGATCAAAGATCATTCATATCGTTAATGGAATCATCCAGGAGGACATTCACGAAGGAGTTCAATGAAAAGAGAATTCATGGAAGACAATGTGCTTATAAAGACCTTGATTACAAGTTGGAGAAGCTTACCTGATCTTTAACTCTGTTCCACCAATTGAAGTTAATTTTGATAAAGAACAAGCCATGAAGGAATAGAACTTATGGAGGATTCAAGGACTTGAAGAAGGAGTTCTAAGTGAGAATCAAGGCATTAATGTCCAAGATATCAAGTGGAAGAAGCTTGGGATGTAGAATCCAAGAGTGGAGTGAATAACAAGAAGGAAGAAAGGCAATTTGAAGCTTCCTGGAAAATTTCCAAAGAAGTACTGATGCATAAACCGGTGGGTTCACCATCGCCCTTCAGCTACAGTACCTGTTTTCTTAGCTTTGTTCTCAATGCTATCTTGACTCTTTTTGGACGATTCCATTTGATTTTAATAACTTTTCTTTATGTTTTAAGCTAGTTTAGATGGTTAGACAAGTCTTTAATCCTTCTTAGGGCTTCTTAGAGTTGCGGCAAGAAATAGTTCTCTATTTGTAATTTGCAAACAAACTTATTCTGCAAACATATTTCAAACAATTGGGAGAATCCTTTTGGATTAAATGCAACTTTTTCTTGAGTGTTCATCTAATGGCTCTTCTAGGGTTCTTAGTAAGACTCTAGAGATCTTCAATACTTGGCTATAGCAAATGAGTTGAATTGAAGGGATTCATTCCATTAGATCATATAGTAGGACATTATGGTCAATGGTTCTACGTTGAACCTCCTGTATGAAGTCTTGGGTAGATCTCAAATTGGGTGTTTTTGATTTTGATTGAAGCAAGAAGGGTTCCTTTCAAATTTGAGATCACATCAGATGGTCCCAAAAGTGTTGGCCTTGGTGGCAGGCTTGATCAATCGGTTCCATGTCATTATTATTGTTTTCCTCTAGGACTGGGTCTTTTAGCACAGCTTACCCAATGTGCAATTTTGTTCTCCCTTTTGGAAGACCACGGAATGGTAGTTGTTCTCGCTTTGGTTATGACCATACCATCACAGTTCCTTTATTTATTTTTTTTTTTCTATTTTTTTGTTCAAGGGAGAACTTTTGATCAGAGCATTGTTCCCACAGACTACGCTAGAAGTGATGGAGCTCAGAACCGATATCTCGGTTACCCAAAATCGTGACAGTGCTTATAATCACAACCAGATAAATTTAGATCACCAGAATTGGCTATAGCCTTGTGTAGAATTTCGATGCCTGAGTCAGTTTTGAGTCAACTTGTGTGATTTGGGTGTGATTTGATAGAGTATATCGAATGATAAGTTACCAATTAAGTGAAGTTACCTTGTTGGAGCAATATCAATTACGTGAAAGTATTCATTGTGGATAATTGTGAGATAATACCCCGCCAATTGCTCCAAGAATCTGGAAATTTCCGAATGTAGGATACCTTTCCATATACGTCTTTCGTGTAAGAGCTACAAACTCATTAATGACCTATGAACCATCTTTGCAACGTCCTGGTGATTCTCAAAGGCCTCAATAAGCTCCTTTAGAGGTTGTGATGAGTGATTTTAAGGTTTAAATGTGTGTTAGGAGTTATAGATGTTTAATTTTGGCATGGAAGGTGTATGAGATGGGCGAAAGCTCCTTGGGTCGAAGGTCGTGGTCCAGAGATACCTCTGCTAAGCTCATAGAAGGTTGGCGACATAGAAGGACAATGATCATGGAGGTCACTGACTCTCCCTAAGCAATGTTTGGATAAGATCTTCTAGATTCTGTCGATGTTTAAGGTTATCTAGATTGGGTTGTATGGGTCATACTCGTTTTACCGATCAATAATAATCATATTAATAATAATAATATATCTTTTAATTAAATATAATTGAATAAAAGTGAGAGAGTTGAAACAAGAAAAGAACAAAATGCGACATGGTTAATTTAGAGAGAGAAAATATTCATTGAAGTTTTAAGTAGAAATTTATTTAAAAGGATTGTTGTTATTTTATAATTGATGGAGCTCGAAATCTATCTCTGGGTCGCCACAAATTGTGATGGAGTTGTAATCATAGCCGGAATAATTTTAGATTGCCGGAGTGGCTTGTCACCCTGTGGAGAACTCCGATGCCTAAGTTAGTTTACATTGAGAGTAGAAATGAATGAATTCAACTTATGTTTTTCGTGTGTGATTTGATAGTGCATATCGAATGATAAGTTACCAATTAGGCAAAGTTACCGTGTTGAAATCAATCTCAATTATCTAAAAGTAGGCATTTAGGATAATTAATATCCCTCTAATTGCTCCTAGAATTGTGATATTTCCATAATGTAGGATATCTTACCATGCACGTATCTAGTGTGAGAGCTACAAGCTCTTTAATGACCTATTAATCATCTTTGTGACCTCCTAGAGGACCTTGAAGGTCTCGATGAGCTTCGTAAAGGTCGTGATGGGTGATTTTTAAGCATGTAAGAGTTTTAGACGTTTAGTCATGGCATAGAAGGTGTATGAGATTTATCAGAACTCTTTGGGTAGAAGGTCGGGGTCCAAAAAGACCTCTCCTAAGCTCATATAAGATCTGTAACTTAGGAGAGGTCATTGACTCTCCGTTAGAAATGTCGTATCGGATCTTTTGTGTACGGGCTGGTATTTGTGGTTGCCCGGGTCGGGTTATTTGGTGATACCCCTTTTACCCATCTTTAGCCCCCATGAGGTCCAGCGCGCGTCAAGGTCTTGGCTCCTACATTTCCGTTACTGAGCTACTGAGCTCATCCTTTCAGTTTTGACAGTTATGCCTCTTCCCAAGGAACGTTCCTTTTTGGAACTGAAAGGATTCCTTGTTCCATATAAATAGAAACACTTGAGAGAATTTGGAATTTACTAAAACTGTCTTTCTTGCAAACAAACTCCTTCCTTGCAATCAAGCTCTTTAAGCCACAAACTTTCAAGCTTCGAAGCTCTGTTCTGATTTGGTGCTCGGTGGAAAAATCAGCCTTTCCATCCTTTTTTGCAAATCTTCTCAACTTCCAAACAGTGATTCTTCTGTCTTTCTCCTTTGTTGCTTTTAAGGAATTTCCTTTCCTCTCTTCTTTTTTAACAAGAAAAGATGTCTTCTTCTCACCAATTTCTTAGCAACTCTCCTTCTATCAAACTTCCCATTGTTGAGTCATCCAAAACGCATGCCCTTACACCTTCATCTTCTTTGAGCACACCTTCTCTTCCAGTTTACAAAATTCCTAAGTGTACTATTTACCCTCTTTCATAGTAACAGCTTCCCTACTTAAAAGGACCGAATATGATCCCTCTGAACTAGAGGTCTTTTCTCTAAAGTTTGCCGTAGATTCTTCTGGAATCATGGATATCGGTAGAGAGAGGATTGAAAAAAAGCGACATTAAGGTCGCTAAGAGTATTGAGTACCCTAGCAGTAGGGGTGAAGGATTTATCATTCTTCACGAGACTAATCTAAGAGAAGACTATCTTTCTCCTTATCTCCATCCTCTTTTCCTTGACATTGCTTATTTCTGGAGGTTTCCCATTGCTCAACTCATTTCCAATGTAGTTGAGACAATTATTGGCTTCATAGTGACCTGTCACTTATATAGGGTTTCAATTTCCCTAGAGCTCTGTAGGTGCTTCTTCAAAGTAGGTATCTCAACTAGACCTGGCAAGACTAGCCAAGGTTATCTCCAAGTCAACAATAGGTATAAATTATGAAGGTCCTTCCAGTCATCAGGTGGTCCCTGAAAAGAATCCTTCTTTCTTGCTAGGGTTCTGATGAGGATATCAGCTAACCGATCCAACTCAACGATATTGCAGACCAATCAAACTATTACGGTGGTGTGCTCACTAAGGCAGTTCAAATGCAGGTTGCTCTTTTCTAGACCAGTTCAGATCAATAGGCCACCCCAATTAGGCCCACTCCAAACGGCTTTAGACCCAGTAGCCGAATAAGAGTTCATTAATTTTTCATTTCCTATTTCTATAACATTTAGGGTTAACTAATGCTATTAGTTTTACGGTTAACACCCTTTGTGTTTCCTATTCCCTTTAAGCTTCCTATTGCCATTAGGTTTATGGTTAATACCCTATATAAGTTGCTTTAGGGTCTCATTATAATTAGACTTTGATATTTTCGAATTCCTTCTTTGATTTTCCAAAATAGAAAGAAAATTTGCTTCCTTATTTTCTTCTATTGTCATATTTCCTTTAATTGAAAATTCAACTACGTTTAATTCATGAGTGATAACGAAAAAATCCAATCTTCTTTCTCATCAAGTTTTCGAAAACCAACTCAGCGAATTTTGTTTCCGACCGAGTTGATCTTTCAAGAGCTACAAGAAATTGAAAATTGTAATGCATTAAATGGTATCAGAGCTTTGATCTGCTGTATCTAATTTTTGCCGCCATCATCATCAAACTGAAAACACCAAAACCGAAAATTTTCACCACCACCAAAATCGAAATTTCTTTGCCTATCGAAAAACCCTATTTCAAAACCTTTTTGGAAATGGAATGAAACAACAAAGAACCTTCTCTTCGTGATGTTGTAGTCGCACAACAGCAGATGATGGAGGTGCTAAAGGCTATGACGGCATGATTAGAAGCTCCAAATCATGTTCAACCTCGACAAGAACGCGGAGGTGTCGATCTCAAGGGAGAAGAGCAAGTTAGTAATGTTGATGATCTACCTATCCAGAAAGGGCAGCAAAACATCACCACGACTTGATTCCTCCAACAGAGCACAAATGCTAGCCGAATCATGAGGTAAATCTTAATAGATGGCAGACTGGATTTTGGGTTGAAATTTTGAAGTTCAGGGGAGGATTGAATCCGGATGAGTATGTAGACTGGACAATGCAGGTGGATGATGTTTTTTGCCTAAAGGAGGTACCTTTGGAGAAACAAGTCCCACTTGTCAGCATTCGGTTCAGAGATAGGGTTGCAGCGTGGTGGCATGCACAACACTATTGACGATACATGGATGAGAGGTTGCTAGTTGCATCGTGGGCAGCCTTGAAGTAAAAAATGAATGGAGAGTTCTTGCCACTAAACCATGAGGAATACTTGTATGTGAAATTTCATGAAGCATACGACGGAGTTTTACCGACTAGTGGTAAGAAATCTGTTGATAGAAGCAAAGTTGAGGTTGGTTTCCATGCATTTGCGTGGTTTGAGACTACATATTCAGGATGCTTTGTCTATTCACCGAATTGATAGAGTCGGAGATGCTCACATGAAGGCACAAGCTATGGAGAAAAGCATGATGCGAAATCGGGGATTTCTGACACGAGGAGGTTTTGCGCCAAATCAATCCAGTGGCAGTAGTAAGATTGTGCCTCCAGCATGAAAGCTATTGAATATCGTGCTTCCCCCAAGAGCTCAACTACCGAATATTGAGTCAGGTTCCTAGCATGAAACAGGAAATAGCCGATCCAACATTTGTTGTCACCGGTGTCATAACTGAGGGCATTACGCCAATAAGTGCCCTACGGCCCCGAACCCAGTTGTACATGGATGAGTATCCGAAAGAGGTGTATGCCTAGGAGTTTCTAGAAGACAAGGAGTATGCAAAAGATTATATGTGCTTGATAGACCCTGATTGCATCCAAGGAGAGAGTCTGGTCATGCGAAGGATGTGCCTTGCTCCAAATTCAAATGAAGATTGGCATCGCCACGATATCTTTATGACAAAGTGCTTTGTGGCCGGAAAAACTTGTAGGGTGATCATCAACTCAAAGAGTTGGGAGAATGTGATTGCTGAAGAAGCTGTGAGGAAGTTGGGATTGGTAACCGAACCCCTCCCTGATCCTTACAAGCTCGGTTGGGTCAACAAAGATTCAGATATCCAGGTCAATCGTCACTACAAAGTTAATTTGTCCTTCGAACCACAATATGAGCAAAAATCACGGCGGATGTTGTTCCCATGGATGCGGCACACATAATATTGGGATGGCCTCTGCAGTTTGACAATCGGGCAGTGTACAACGGATACACCCATATGTATATGACGTAAGAAAAGTGATTTTGAAGCCACTTTAGGATGCAGTGAGACAGGAAGCTATAATAAACAAGGGGAAGAAGTCTGTTTTACTTTGATAAACAAGGCTAAGAGTTTCAACCAAGATGAGGAGAAAAAGTCGAAAGTTCCTCGAGAATTGGTGTCAATCTTGGTTGTTGTGCCGAATGACTTTTCTACTAGATTACCGCTCATTCACTAGATCTAGCACCGTATTGACTTAATTCCAAGAGTCGTGTTGCTAAATAAATCTCACTACGGGATGATGCCGCAACAGCATGAGGAGTTGAAGAAGCAGATAAGAGATCTTGTGGACAAAGGCTTCGTACAGGAGAGTATTAGCCTGTGTGCGATGCCAGCTCTTTTGGTGCTAAAAGAGAATGGGTCATGGAGGATGTGTGTCGGTAGCCAAGTAGTGAATAGAATTTTCATGAAGTACCGGTTTCCCATTCCAAGGTAGGACAACATGCTCAACCAATTGAGTGGAGCTAAGGTATTCATGAAGATCAATTAGAAAAGTGGATATCATCATATCTGAATGAAGCAGGCAGACGAGTAGAAAATAACCTTCAAAATGAAGGAAGGGTTGTACGAATGGTTGGTGATGCCATTCGGGTTGTCAAATGCACTGAGCACTTTCATGCAAGTGATGAACCAGGAATTGCGACAGTTCCTCAACACTTGAATTGTTGTGTATTTTGACGACATTTTGATTTATAGCAAGACAATAGAGGGACATGTTGATCATGTTGCTCTAGTCCTAACTGTGTTGCATGAGAACGAGCTGTTCACTAACCCAAACAAGTGCACTATGTTGTGATCAGAGATGGGATTCTACTAAATGAGAGCAAGGTGCGAGCGATTGCGGAGTGGCCAGCGCTGTCATCCATGACTGAACTTAGATCCTTCCTGGGTCTTGCTGGATTCTATCAGAGATTTGTGAAGAGGTAAAGTGAGATAGCTGAGCCTTTGAAGGATCTATTGAAGATGGAAAAGTTCAGATAGAGTGATGTCGCATAGGAGGCATTTGACGAACTGAAGAACAGATCGACACATGCGTCGCTGCCGGTTCTTCTGGATTTTGACAAGGTTTCGAAGTCAATTGATATGATAGGGATTGGGGCAGTACTTAGCCAAGATGGAAGACCAGTTGCATTCTTCAGTGAGAAACTCGAAGGACCAAAGCTGACTTATTCAGTGTATGACTTAGAGCTCTTTGCCATTGTGAGATCTATGTAGCATTGGAGGCATTACCTGATACAATTGGAGTTTGTTTTGTACTCGAATCATCAAAACCTGAAATTCTTGGAAGAACAACACATGTTAAGTTCTAGGCATGCATAGTGGGTCAATGTTTTGTAGCAATACACTTTCAGCATCAAGCACGAGTCGGGTATTTTGAACTAGCTAGCAGATGCCTTAAGTAGAAAAAGTTTGCTAATTGGTGCTATGCAAGTGTATACTCTCAATTTTGAGGGTGTGAAAGATGATGTTTGCAAGGATGAGCCCTTCCAGTTCGTTCTTCATGATGGGTACTTGTTTTAAGGTAATTTTTTGTGTTGGGATTAATGCCCAACAAGGCTTTCTGAGAAAAAGTGTAAAAGACTATAATCTTAATAAGTAATTTTATACGTATTAGCATAACATGCAATAAGGTCCAAAT
>JAOXNR010000748.1:0-10736 GCA_028571225.1 Parsonsia alboflavescens
AAATTTGATTTGAAAGTTGGTTTTTGGCAATTAGGAATTGCACCTGAAGAACGTTATAAAACTACTTTTTGCATTCCCAATGCTCAATATCAATGGAAGGTGATGCCATTCGAGCTGAAGGTAGCTCCTTCAATTTTTCAAAAGGCAATGATGAAGATTTTTCAGCCCATCCTTCACAGTACTTTGATATACATTGATGATATCCTTCTCTTTTCAAAAGACGATGAAGCCCATTTGTCACTGTTAAACCAGTTCTTTGACATCGTCAAATCCCAGGGTATCATGATCTCTGAAAAGAAAAGTTCCATTGGCCGCCATGAGATTGAATACCTCGGTATGAAAATCTCAAATCGAAAAATCCAGCCAGGTCCTCACGTTGTTGAAACTCTTCCTTCTTTCCTAGATGAGAACCTGTAAATAAAAGAGATCTGACAATTCCTCAACATCATTAAATGTGTCAAGGCTTTCCTTCCCGACTCTTTGAAATATGTCAGCCTACTGTCACAGCTTCTAAAGAAGAAACTACCACCTTGGACTCACAATCATACCAAAGCCGTCTAAACCCTTAAACAAATGTGTCAACTGCTCCATCCAGATTACAGTTCTCCCACAGGTCCCAGAATCGAACATTTGGAAACAGGTAGTACATTTTCTATGCAGACAGATGACTTCTCTTTTCCAGAAACACCTATGGAACCCAGTGTCCTAAACAACCTTTTAGTCGGACCAGAAAATAAACCTTTGTTTAACAACTTTTTTGACAGCCTACCTAAACCTTTGCCTGTTGTGTTCATAATCTTGGAATTCTATCCACCCAAATTACCCCATTGTAACACAGTCAACCAAGTCAAAGAATATGCCCGAAAAACTGTGTTCAAGCACCAAGCCTTAACCTGTCAGGAACAGTTTTACTTCCGAGATGTGTCCTTTGATCCAGATCAACCTTTCAGCAATATTGCTATCTTTCCTCGGGCACAATTTATTTCTGAAGACAGGTTTAGATATCTGTGGACTCTTGCAATCCTATGTTACTATCCTATAGAAATTGAAGGTCACTGTTTTAAAATGTTTTTTGCTAATCCTGATCATTTTGGCGACACACTGCTATGGCGTTATCTCACGCTCTTTCAAACAGCTCCGGATTGGTATGATGATTGCTACCAAGACCTCCCAGGCAGTCTAGCAAAGATATATCAAGTGTACATTGTGCATTTAGATTATCTTACAGTAAGGCACACAGAATTTCAACGAAGCTATCACAAACCCATGCCTTCTCCATGGACCAGCAAAAGGACCTTATCCAAAGAATCACTGTCTTAGCCATTCATGACTAGAGCTCGTGATGAACCTTTTGAGCACTTGAAGTCCAAGAATGTCCTCCAACAACCACCAAGTGCAGCTTATACGGACATCTTTGAACAAGATAGCCAACCCGAAGAAGACTTTATTTGGGATGGATATCCATCGCACTGGAATATTCACATTCCAAAAGATTATCAATGGTGTCCCTTGTTCCAAAATCATGTAAGTCAGCCATGCTCATCCACTTCTCCAACCGCAAGAAACCCCAAAGTTCTCCAACATCCTCAACTTCACATGTCACTAAGAACACTCCAAGATCAGCCATGAAGAGTATGTCAGATAGAAAGAATAACTCAAACAGTTCCATATTGAAGGTTTCGGCCAAAAAGAAGTTTTCTTCTTGGGTCTGAATTTTCTACAATATATCAGTTCACTTGGAGCAGAAATTTCAGATTCTTAGTTGCTCCTCTCAGCCGAAAGTCACATGAGTCCTTGTTATTCTCATCCTAGACGTGCTCAGCAAAAGTTTCAACCAAAATGGAAAGATTCTGCCATCAGATTTTTCTGTCAAAAATCCCTACTATTTTGGTCCAGTTTTTAGTCTTTCGTCCAAGTATCAATAACCGGCCAAGGAAGCAAGCTTATCAAGATAGAAAATTTTCTGCCAAGAGAGTTTTCTACTGCTGAAAAGTTTTATTTCACTTAGCCTTTTCAGAAGTTTGTTTCATCCAAGTTATTTCCATGTTTTGTCCAATTTCCAAAAGAATAAAATGTTGTCCCCCATGCAAGGAATGAACAACTAGCAAGGATGTCCAGCCATGTTCTCCCAACAGTACATGCTGAATGTTCTGTTCAGGTTTTGTCTTTAAACACAACTACTTGTTTCTCCTTTCATGCAGAAGAATGAAGCTGTCCATTATGGATGATATGCTTTGCCACGTCTCCACATTGTGCAGCAATGTCAAAGGCCTTAAGCATCTCCCTTGTAGTCTGTTTTGTCCGTTGTTCCATGTGTCCTTTGAAGATAATGTTGAAGTTACTCAGCCATGCAATGTTCGGCCTTCTCAGCCATGTTGCCAGCCTTGGCTTCACAAGTAGTTTCTCTTGTTTCTTTTATTAGTTACGTGTCCTGTAGGGCTTTTTCCTCTGGTATTACATGTCTTCTTTACTTGTATGCTTTACTTCCGTATTGTATTTGTCCAAGTATTGTAATCTGTCCGAAAGAACGTTGTAAGTCGGCCATTACCATCTATAAAATGGCATGATATCTAATCCTTAAGAGGCAGAGTCAAGTAGAATAGACAGAGTAAAATATATTCACAGCTAAGTTGAGTCAAAAGTTTAGAGTTTTTCTTTAGAGTGTCTACTGAAGTCTTGTATAGTGTCTCCTGTAAATATTTTTCGAGCAATAATATGATGAGTGTTTTCCTTTCCATGGAGTTCTAAGTCTTTCATTTCTCTCTCCCGAAATCTTTTTGAATTCCCAAAAGAGTCTATGAACCCTGATAGTAATCCCCGGTTATAGGTGAATCTATAGTAACCATAGATGAGCGAAAGTACCATCCCTTGAGTGGTGAGTTAGAGGAAACGGAGAAGTACCTGGTTAGCCAGGGAGGGCGCCTAGGGGAAAAGAGAAGCACTCATGAGCCGTGTCCAAGGGTAGGTGCTTGAAACCCGTTGGTATCAGAGGCTTTGTGAAGGGTCGGAATATATCTGATAATATTCTGCTTGCTTCCGAATTAATCCATTCATTGAATAAAAAGTGTGTTGGGGGCAACATGATATAAAAATTGGATATGCTAAAAGCCTTTGATAGGGTGAAGTGGTCTTTTCTTTTGGAGGTGTTGGGGAAGTTTGGATTTAGCCACCATTTTTTGAATCTTATATACAATTGTTTGGCGTTTAATAAGTTTTCCATTACAGTAAATGGGAAGTTATGTAGATTTTTTCCATCTACACCAGGGGTCCGTTAGGGAGGTCCCTTATCTCCTACTTTATTTATATTGGTAGCCAAAGTACTTTCCTGGGCTTTGAATAGGTTGTTATATAATGGTGAAATGGGTGATTATATCACAGAGAGAGTCAGTCTTCCCATTTCCCACCTGAGATTTTGACGCAGAGCTGGCCCACGAAGATATTCAGGAGGGCCCACGTAGGTACAAGAGGCTGCAGGAGAAGTTTCAAGGCAAACGGGGATGATCGGAAAAAGTTTCTGGGGTCGAAGCGTAAGAAACTAAAAGTTACGAGAGCGTCAGAATGGGTTCAAATTTTACGGGTCGACCCGGAATGGTCCAGAAACCAATACTCATAGCTATGCTGTGGCCAAAGTCGTTTTTCGACCATCCGGGATCATCTGGATGGACTTTTGGGCCTTTTAAAAACTTTAGGGGTCTTTTTGTAATTTTTTAACTTTTATCCTTGGGTTTATTTAAGTCTGATTTTTCTTTGCTTTGGCCGACATTATTATTATTTTGATGTTTTGAGTTTCTGGCAATAAAATTCTTCTCTCTTAGTGTCTCAAGAATATTGTCGTTTTATTCTTGATTCGCCCTTTCCTGTGAAAGACTTTCGAGTGAAGTTGATTACAGTTAAAGGTTCTATAATTTTCCCCACCATATTTTTTCCGTCCTGCGTCAGTTTTGCAGATGACACCATTATATTTACTAGAGGACTAAAGAGGGGCCTTCAGTCTCTGATAGCCTTTCTTGAGTTCTATCAGGATTGCTCAGGTCGGAAAACAATTTTCATAAGAGTTCCATGTACCTCTCTTCCCAAATCTCAGATAATTGGCAGAACCTTATCAAGGAGATCACTAGCTATGTTCCTCAACCGTTGCCTATGATTTACTAGGGATGTAGTATTTTTCCAGGCAAGGCAAAAATTTTCTACTACGAATCTCTTGTTAGTAAGATTAAGGCTCGTATTAATGGGTGGTAGAGAAAGTACCTTTCCCTTGGTGGTAGGCTGATTTTTATCAGACATGTTCTTTCAGCCATTGCAGTCTTCTTATTGGCAGTTACAAGTCCTCCTCAACAAGTCATTAGGGAGATCGAGAGGCAATTTTCTTTTTTCTTTTGGGGTCATTTGGAGTATGGCAATAACAGACATTGGTACACCTGGGATAACATATCTGAGCCTAATGAGAAAAATGGACTCGGAGTCCGCTCGCTAAACTGAGCGGTTATGGCATATGGTTTCAAATTATGGTGGAAATTCCAATCATCCGATTCTTTGTTGGCTCGTTATCTATAGATGAAATATGGATTCCAGCCAAGGGCTAATCCAGTTGAGGGAGGATCACAGGTGTGGAAACGATTGCTACAAGCTCTTGACTGGGCAAAGAAGCTAATTGTACAAGATGTAGATGGATCATTCTTATGGAACATGTCCTCCTTAGGAAGATTCAATATATTGGAATGCATCTTAACTCTGCAAAATGAAGAGCTGGAGGACAATGCAATAGAGACCTTTTCCCATTCAAACGATACTACTTAGATGGTCCATCTTCATGTGGAGGCTAGGGAACCAGTTTTTGGCGACTGATGACATGAGATCTCACCTTGGCTTCAAACAAGCATCTCGGTGTCACTATGGGGAAGCTGGCGAAACAATGGAGCACCTCTTCGGAAGCTGTACGATTGCAATTGCCACTTGGTCTCACCATTGTCAAGCATTTGGTGTGGCCAAAGGATCAGGGCAGCTAAGGGAAAGGTTACAGCAATGGTGTGCCCAGTCCCAAAGGGTATGTACCTTGGCTAAACTCATTCCATCGCTTATTTGTCATGAACTTTAGGTGGCTCGATGTGCCTCGTTTTATTCGGATGAAGCCAGCAATAGTAGAAGGATCGTGCACAAAATTAATTGGCAGCTATACCATACTAACTTAGCATTTACTTTTCCTGTCCTAGATGATTTATTTCATAGATTACATCTCTAGCTTGTTTCACAGGTTTTACCATCCCATTTGTAAGGCTTTTATGCCAATATTTTATCTCCTTAATAAATAGACAGGGGTCTGCCTAACCTCCCATCTTTTGGCGGTTTATAAAAGTAATAATAATGATAATAAATTGACATTAAATTTTACATTATAGATTAAGTAAGCTTTCTAGAATAGATATGTTATTTGTTTGTTTTAGCCGTGTCAAAGTTAGTTTGCACCCACCTCAACATTCTACTAATTCAGGAGGGTGTTGGTAGAATTCGAATTCGAAACCTATAATTTGCACGTTCACTACTTCACTCATTAGGATGTCCCAAAGGGACTAGTTATATTAACTTTTTTTTTTTTATAGTGGTGTTTAGGTCAATTTATAGATACCTCAACATTCCCCTTATCTAGGAGGGTGTTGGTGGGATTCGAACTTGAAACTTATAGTCTGCGAGCTTACCACTCCATCCACTGGAGTGTCCCTGAAGTGACTTGTGTTAACACAATTAGTTCTACTCATCTCTCTGTGTGATCCTCAATTGTCCCAGAATTATCCATGGGGATGTTGGTGGGATTCAAACTGGAAACTTATGGTTTGCTCGCTTACCACTCCACCCACTGAAGTGTCCCTGAAGAGACTTGTGTTAACTTAATTAGTTCTACATAGCTCTCTATGTGATCCTCAAATTGTCCGAATTATCAAAGCTAGACCTTATATATATATATATATATATATAAATATATATATATATAAATATATATATATATATATACGGATTTGCAACCGTTACCGTAACGGAATTTTTGCTCCGTTTGGTTGGCTGCATGAGCACTGTATCAAAAATTCCATTACGGTAACGGTTGGAGCGTGCTCCGGAGCGCACCTTAGCAAATTCGTATATATATAAATATATATATATTTATGATAAATTTCCACTTATTCGAAAAACTTAAGCTAGTAAAGGTTGTTGAATTTAATCCGTTAACACATCCCCTCACATGTGGGTCGAACACAAATTTTTAACAACATGCTCAATATGTGAATAATAACACAAGAATGGACAGCAACCAGCGTAAAACTCAAAAATCTTCACTCTAATGCTAAATTTTCACAAAATTCTATTTGTATTATAATAATACACGAATGAAATTTTGATTAGCTGAAATTTTAAAATATTATATTTTATATTAATGAAAACATTGTGCATTCTACAGGCATTAAAAGCTTGATAATATTAATTCTATTGACGATAAAGAATAAAATATTTTTATACTAATATTAATATAACTTTCATTATTGCACATGTTTATATTAGTTTCTTACACCCTCTTCACTACATATAAGTTACAAGCAGTTAGTTTGAAAAAATTAAGATAATATTTTTTATTTTTACCTCTATTTATATGCTAATCAAACTAACAACATGCGGGGAAAAGAAAGTGATAAGGGACTAAGGGACCAATGGTAATATACAAAAATCAGTTTAAAAATATTAATTAACTAACATCAATGATTTATAATTAGTGAAAAGAAAAGTTAGTTTAAATGATTTATATTTAGTAATAGAAGGAGTTTAATTAAAAGAATAAATATTCAATTTAAACTAAGAAGAAAATAAAGAAAAATGCACATCAACTATTCAAAATTCACTCAAAATACCCATAAACTTTATCTTCATTTATTTATATATATAATGAATTTACATGTCTTTATTTCTACCTCACCTTTGCATGCCATGACGAAATTAGGCCACTCTGTTTTCATGTGATAGATATGTGATTATTGTTCAACGGCAAAATAATCCTTATAAATCTATTCCCACTAAAAAAATAACTAAAACCCATCCGTATAAACAAATCATTTGTGAAAATAGAGAAATTTCATTTGTGGGTCGATTTTGTTTCATACAGGTGAGTTGTGATTTTTTTTTTTTTTTTTTGTGCGAATTGACTTAAAAATACTATTTTACCCTTAAACAATAAGCACATGGCTCTCACGCGAGACAGAGTATCCTGATTCTGTCGTGGGGAGGGATGGTGAGATTGAAATAAAAACACATAAATTCATTATTTATATAAATAGATAAAAATAAAGTTTATAAATATTATAAGTAAATCGTAATTAGTCGATGTGCACTTTTCACAATTTTTCCTAAACTAAGTAACAATAATATATGGGGCTAAGTAAGCGTAAATTTTTCGGGATATAAAGCAACAAAGCGGTATTCCAGTGATCGTGTTCTTCCTTGCATGAACCATCAAGGGCTAGAATTGCAACAGCCCATTACGCTGTTTCGATTTCTTGCACAAAATGTTTAATTTAATTCGCATGTGATTATTTATTCATATTAAAATAATAGCACTAAGTAACAACAAAAAGGCCAGTGACTGTTAGTGGGTTGAAAATTTTGTACACCACGGCGAAGCCCTGGAATTGCACCATTCGTCTCTACTGCCAAGCAAAGAAGCTTACGAATCAATTACGATCCCCGGCCCCCACGTTTCCAATGAGCGTTAAACAAATTAATGGAAATCTCTGCCGGTTGCGTGACAACTCCTCATTCCGTTTTTACAATAGAAATTAATTTTAAAAAACTATTTTTAATCTTATTAGAATTTTTATCACATTAAATATTATAGCAGAATTAACATGATTTTTAACTGATTCAAAATATATGAGTAATAATAATTGAATTAATTAAAAAACAATTTCTAAATAGCACAAATTTTAAGTCCTCAGGAGTCAGGACTTTTGTTTGATGCCTGTTATCAGACTCGATAAGATTCCCGCCAAGGCCCCATAAGGAAAGACTAAGGCCACAACCAACGTTACGTCAAGCACTATGAGTGACACAAAGCGTAGGCCCACATTCTGAACCCATTATTCACACTTTTGGAGCTGGTTGAGTCTAGCAGCCATTTTTAATCACGTCATCTGTGTCCAGGCCTGCGAAAGGTAGCCCTTTTGACTTTTTTGGCCCTTGGAGAGTACTTGGGGAGCAGCATTAATAATTTCCTTTTTCTTTCTTCCGCGACTGAGCAAACTTAAAATTTCCTAATGTCTCATTTTTATCTTAATAAGAAAAATTATTAATTTATCCTCCTTATTAATATAATTAATCAGGGAAGCATCATCTAAGTGGAAGAAAATCTTTAAATGTAAGAGATTATTAATAAGATTTTAAATTAAAAATCTATTATTTTTAAAATTTGAACATTTAATTTTAGATAAAATTAAAATAGAAATAGGGACAATTAATTACATACTGAGAGGATAGATAAATTATTTTACTATCATTTCAAATCATATATATAGGTAATAAAAAAACTTTGCACGTGGGCTGATTCACTTCTCCACATAGAAGATAGAAGTACATTTTACATTTATTTTGTTTCATATGGGCAAAAAAGAAAAGGACGGGAACAAATATTTTTCCCTTTTTTTTTTATTCTTGAATAAATGAATTGGAACGAATGTATTACTTTTATATCAATATAAGTATATTTTAAAAAATTGCATGTAAATAAAATAGTAAAATTATTAAAGTTTTGCTGACAAATGAATAAAATGACCCTCCAAAATTAATCTAGCTAAAGGAAGGAAACCTAAAATTCCTGAGAATTGAAATTCCTTTGTTTGGTTGCCTAAATAAGTTAGAATGCGGATTCCATGGGA
The DNA here is from genome assembly GCA_028571225.1 of Parsonsia alboflavescens. NCBI lineage: Eukaryota > Viridiplantae > Streptophyta > Magnoliopsida > Gentianales > Apocynaceae > Parsonsia > Parsonsia alboflavescens. The sequence continues at coordinate 8,910 of JAOXNR010000748.1, forward strand.
TTCCTTATTCCTTATAGAATGGGAACAGCCATTCCCGCTTTGGACGTGGGTTTGCGGATTCCGGACGTGGAGCCTTTTGTTTTGTTTTTTGTTTTTGTTTTTGTTTTTACAGTTTTTATGATTTTTGTTTTTATATTTTCTTATTGATGTAGTTAACTCTATCAATGGGGGCAAGTCTCATCGTTCTGATGCTAAAATTAGATATAGAGAGAAAAGGTAGGATCTTAAAAGATGAAGAGAGAGAAAGAGAGAAGATTTGAAAGGATATCTATTGATTTGTTTTTTAACCCTTTTATAGAAGATAGTGTAGATGAATTTTTGTTTTTAATTCGATGTGGGATTGGTTTGGAATTCCTTATTGTGTTTAAAAAGGTAATTCTCTATTCTATTGTATATAAGAAAAGTATAAAATAAATATATATAGAATAGAATTAGTATATTTATACATTATAAGCATTCTCTAAAAAAATAATAAGAAAGGGATTAGTGTATTTATACACTATAAGCATTTCCCATAAAAAAAAAAAACAAATAATCAAAAAGGGATTAGTGTGTTTATACATTATAAGCATTCCCCAAAAAATAATAAAACAAGTAATGAAAAAGGGATTAGTGTATTTATACACTATAAGCATTCACTCAAATATAATAAAACAAATAGTGGAATGGGGATTAGTGAATTTATACACTATAAGCATTCCTTAAAAAATAATAAAACAAGTAATGAAAAAGGAATTAGTGTGTTTATACACTATAAGCATTCCCCATCAATATAATAAATATAAACTGAATAATTTATCAATCATGATTGTTAATTCAGTGACAAGGGAACAAAAAATAATGTTACAAGGAGATGTTTGTATGTGTATGGAGTGGAAAATGAGGAAGTGTGATGTGATGTGATGTGAAAAGATATGATGTCATGACTTTGTGGCTACATGGTTTGTGTTGTCTCATGTTTTTCCTTGTGTTTGTTGTGGCCTTTAAGCTTATGTTGTAGCCAAGTGTGAATGTGATAAAGTATAATTCGGTCATGTATGATTCGACCATGTATTGTAATTAGATCATGTGTGAGTATGGTAACTCATGATTCAGCCATGTATAAGTGTGGTAACTAATTATTTGATCTATGTGATTCGGCCATGTGTGAGTGTAATAACTTATGATTCGGTTATGTGAGTGTTGTAACTCATGATTTGGCCTATGTGATTCGACCATGTGTGAGTGTGGTACCTCATAATTTAGTCATGTGTGAGTGATGTAACTCATGATTTGGCCATGTGAAAAGAAAACATGACCTCAAGTAAAAAAAAAAAAAAGGGAAAAGACTAGAACCTTGTTTACCTATTTCTCTCTTTCTCTCTCGGAAAGGCATATTTGTTGATTTTTGGATGTTTCGTTTATAATCAATTGGTGCCTAAATGTGGGATTTTTTGTGAATAGAAAGGAGAGATTTGGGTAAGGAACGATAGGTGTCAAATAATGTAGCTGGAACTCTGCCAATTAGGGTTGGGTCGGGTTGGACTCCGATTAGATCACCATGTGAGCCATCCAAGAAACCTGCAAGGAGTAAAAATTTCATGGGAGGAGAGGATATCCCTGTGCATTGCTACAGTCAGATATAAAGAGAGAAAGTGTGATGTTAAAAGATATCAAGAGATAGAAAGAGAGATGATCCAAGAGGATATTGGTTGATTTGTTTATGAACCTTTTTATAAATGATAGTTTAGAGGAGTTTTTTGTCTTTAATCCTATGTGGGATTGACTTGGAACTCCTTATTATATTTAAATTGGTAAATCTCTATTCTATTATATGTAAGAAATATA
>JAOXNR010000749.1:0-10735 GCA_028571225.1 Parsonsia alboflavescens
GTTGCCGAAAAAGACTGGTACTACTTTTGATTGCTGCAAGAATCCTAAACTGTGCATGTTTGAACAAAAAGTTTGATGTGAATGCAAGTGGATTGATCATTACCTTTGAAATTTCCTACCTAACACCAACCATTTGATCTGGTACGTACCTAAAATGATCAAAACTTGGAAATCACAACAGTTTATCGGATGGCATAATTAGTGTTTGGATTTGGGAGTGAGATTGAATTTCACGGAAATTTCATACCTAGCATACCTCTGGTGACTAATCTCTTATTTCTTCTCTTATCACTAATCTTTATTCATAGCAACTTGTCAACTTTACGGAGTTCCAGTTTTTTTGAGCTCTTTAGGAATTTATTTAAGGTCAATATCTCCTCGGCACCGCATGGTGCCACTTTAGGATATCTCCAATTTAATGCCCAGTATAAACTAGTAGGCCTTTTCCAGTCCTTTGTGGGGGATTGGAAACCATCTTTTTTTTTTTTTTGCTAGACTTCCTCACAATCTGGTTCGGTCCAAATCTTATACGGAATAGAGCATGAGTCAAAACTTTTTTAATGAGCTCCTTGACCTAAGTTAAGGCATAGAGCTGTTTTGATTGACCTAGCCAACTCAGATAGCTCTATTCGGGGTGTAGTTTACCAGCCTAGCCTATCATTTTCCTTCGCCCTACTGGACTAGGAAGTCCAGGAGATCGCGACCTCCCCTCTACCCAGAGAGCTATGTGGATTCCCTTTTTCGGTAAGGAGCTTTTCTATAGTATTATTATTATTATTTTTGCTTGTCTTAACTTTTTTGGGCACTGACTGCTTTTTCTCTTTTGTTTTTATAGCAATGAGGACCAGGCTTTTAAAATCCACTCGTCCAAGAGCACTTGTTGGTGGAGTTATGGGCACCGTCGATGCCTCTTCCACTGCCGCAATTACTGGTGCCATTGCAACCTCCCCTGCTTCCGCTGCCCAGGCCTAGATTCCTATTCCCCAACCTCAAGGAAAATAGGTCGTTGTGGCTTACAAAACCCGGACCGCTTTGAAGCGGAGTGATGAGGTCGCTACTTTGAGGGCCTCCGAATAGCCTGTGAAGATCTCGATCTCCTCTTCCTCCCCTTCTTCTCAGTCCGCTGCTTCTAAGAAGGGGGCTCCTCCGAGCTCCTCTGGAAAAGGGAAGTCTCCAGTGACCTCAAAGTCAATGCCAGAGTTCGATGGCTGCGCAACCAAGAAGGTCACCAACACTTTGAAGAGGCTAGGTATTGCTTCATGGCCTCCTATGCTGCTTTGGGAACTGTGAGGTGGGTCCCTGACCTTGTAATGGAGTCCTCAGACTCTCTTTTCCAATGGCCACAGTCCCAATCATTCTTGATTGGGTGCGTGCCATTGGTTGACCGGGAAATATTGCAACTCACTAACAGGGAGCTTGCCAAGTTCACCACCTCCCTCTATACTATAGTAAGCCTTCTCAACTCTTTTTATTTTTGTAGCTGATTTATTTCAACTTATCAATAGCACTGACCTCCTTTTTCCTGGGTTGTAGAATCATGTCTTTCTTGGCGAGCACGTAAGGAGATCGGAGGAAAGAGACAAGAAGGACCAGGAGTTCTCCACTCTTATCACAGAGCTTCAGGATGAGAAGGCCCAGCTGCTGAGAAGGCTAATGCCTACTGTACTGAATTGTTCAACCTTCTGAAGGAGTGCAAGAGGGACATTGCGGAGGCTAGCGCTGAGAATCTGAACATGTCCTCAGCTCTTGGAGACTCTTACTAGAAGAATGAGCCGCAACTCGAGCTCAGCGGTCAGCAGAGGGAGCGTATGCTTGAGCTCGAGGCCTGTCTGAGGGATTTCTAATCCCTTTGTGATGAAGAGGGCAACCTATCCCTGGCCAAGCTCGAGGGAGTGCCAGCAATTTGAGATTACATAGAGGCCATCCTTCGCCCTCAGCTCTATGGTCTCTATGTGGAGGTGGTTGACCAACTCTGGGAGCTTAATAGTTACTTGAAGATAGAGCCCGAGGTCTATGAGGGGTTGTATCACTCAGATACCGTTGGTCCCCTTCCCTCGGGGAACGAAGATCTTGCAGCGACTTCTCAGGAGGAGGTGGTTGCAGTTGAAGTCCTTGTCGGGGTCCACTAAGTTGGTGAGGAGCCTTCCAGCATGGGGAAAGAGTTGATGAAGGCTCCCACTAAAGTGGAGGTCGTAGTGAAGGAGGTCTTGGATATTCCTCCCAAGGCCTATGCTCGACCTGAAGGTATGACTATGTCCAGCTTTGGAGATTTGATTACTCAATACTTCTCTTATCTCTTGCATAATGATTTTAAAGAGGTACTCAACCTTTTCCGATCTACTAGCATATTCTTAGGTTGACCTTCATTCAAACAATATTGTCGATTACCCTGCAAGTCCCTCAAGCACCACCGGCCCAGAAGATGACGATGATGATGATGAGCCCCTCATTCACCTGTAGAGGAGAAATAACATGGGGAAAACCTTGTAATAGAATAGGATTTCCTACTATTTTTCTCCTTTATATCTGCAACACTAAATATTCAACCTTTTTCCTTTTTGTTTTATTGAATTGAATGTTTTCTTCAGAGGTCTATTTGTGGCCTCTTATTTTATAACAGTCTGACTTTTCCCAAATATCTTGTCTTTGCTTTAGCACTTTGAAGTTGCATAATGAACTAAACCGATTTTGAGACTAAGGTAAGCAAGATTAAATAAGATCTTAATAAGCTCTAAAAACTTATCTTTTATTCACGTCTTGCTCAAATTAAGCTGAAGAGGTTGCTGGGGTCACCTCGTTGATCAGCAAGCTCCTTTCCAACAGTTTCCAGAGCTGTATAACGAGTCTGCGCCGTCTGAGAAGTGCCTAGAAGCCTTAGGCAAAGATTATTTTTAGATGACAAATATTTAAAGGCTTAGGAGTTGTCTTCCTTCGAGATCAGCGAGCTTATAGCTCCCTCCTTTGTGGACTTCTTGGATTATGAACAGTCCTTCCCAGCTTTCTTGTAGCTTGGCCGATTGTCCTTTCTGACCTTTTGAGGACCATTTCTCCAATTGTGAAAAGCTTTTCTTTCACTTTTTGTTGAAAAAATTTGTGACTTGCATTTGTACCTTCTGTCAACTTCCATGGCTTTGTTTCTGACCTTCCCGAGGAGGTCGAGGTCTGCGCTTCTCTCCCCCTCGTTTAAGACTAAATCATATTCGGTCAGTCTTAGAGATTGTATTCCGAACTCGACCGGTATTATTGCCTTTGCACCAAAGCATAGACTGAATGATGTTTCTCCGGTAGCTTTCCTAAGTATGGTTCTGTATGCCCACAAGATGCTTGAAATTTCCTTTAGCCAGGAAGGTTTGTGACCTTCCTTCTCAAGCTCGGTGAGTCTTCTCTTGAGACCTTCCACTATTTTTTTGTTTGTGACTTCAGCTAGTCCATTTGCTTGCGGATGAGCTACAGAGGTTAACCTCTGTTTGATATTCAAGTTTTCACCGAAATTCTTGAAGGGGTCGCCAATGAATTACAGTCCATTGTTCGAAATGATAGCTCCGAGAATTACGAATTTGCATATGATGTTCCTCCATACAAAGGACTAGACTTTTAGGGATGAAATTATTGCCATTGGGTCAGCTTCAACACATTTGGCGAAGTACTCTGCGGCAACAACTAAGAGAGCTTCATATTTGGATTCATTATTCGAGGTTGGGAAGTTGTACTTCACAGAGTAAGGGACTCTCACTCCTTCAGGGCTGATCAGTACAACTCCAGCACTTGAATTTTCCTTTTTCGTTGAGCCATTTGTATACATGGTCCTAATCACAATTGCTTGTGAGCTCCAGTGGAGTTGTTGTGCATTCTTCTACAAAATATGAGAGATCTTGAGTTTTGATGGCTTTCCTTGGCTAAAATTCAATTTGATATCCTGAGAGCTTGAGAGACCAATTTATTGTTCTACTTGATAGCACGAGTTTCTCCAAAGCTTGTTTTAATGGTAAATTGGTTAGCACTCTTATTGAGTAAGCTTCAAAGTATGGCTTTAGCTTCTTTGAGGTAATGATAATGGGGTACTAAAAATTTTTGGCGCCAAAATATCTACTTTCAGGATCTCGGAGCAAATGACTTACATAATAATTGGGAAATTGTAAACCTGACCTTTCTACAAGTAACACCAAATTAACTGCCTTGTTTATTGCGGTTAGGTACATCAAAATTTTCTCCCTTGGCCTCGTAGAGACAAGCTGCGGCGGTTTTCCTAGGAAGTCTTTGACAATTTTCAGTCCACTGAAAGTCTTTTGGCTTCTTTATGATGTCGTAGAACTTTTCCCCTTTGTTAGCCATTTTGCTGATGAAGCGTTCTAATGCCTTTCCTGTTAGACTTTGGACCTCTTTGATATTCCAGGGAGGTTCCATGTCCATCAATGCCTTTATTTTATAGGGCTTTGCATCAATGCCTAGTTCTGATATCATGAAGCCTAGGAATTTCCCTGCCGAGACCCTGAAGGTACACTTCTCTGGGTTGAGCTTCACATGGGCAGCTTTCAATGTTCGGAAAGTATCCTTGATATCTTCAATGAAGTCCTCGGAGGTTTTGGACTTGATTACGATGTCATCGACACAGACTTCAATGTTCCCCCCAAGTTGGTTCTTGAATACCATGTGCATAGCTCGCTAGAATTCTACCCCTGCGTTTTTCAGGCTGAATGGCATTTTGTTGTAGCAATAGGTCCCGATCTTGGTGATGAACGAGGTCTTTTCCATGTCTTCTATTGCCGTCATAATTTTGTGGTACCCCTTATAGGTGTCTCGAAAACACAGCCATTGATAGCCGGCTGTTGAGGCCACCATCTGATCTATGCTCGGGAGTGGATAGGAGTCCTTCTGACAATATTTGTTTGGTGTGGTGAAATCCACAGACATCCTCCACGTCCATTCTTTTTTTGGCACAACCATTGGGTTGGCCAGCCATTCTAGGTACACCAATTCTTTTAAGATTCCAGCTGCAAGAAGAGCTTGGACTCCTCGAGTTATGACCTCGTTTCGCTTTGGAGCTCAAGGTCCTTTTCTTTTGCTTTACTGGCTTGATCCCCAATTTGAGTTCTACCTTGTGCTCAGCAATCTTTCAATCTACCCCCTCGAGGTCGCTAGGTCTCTAGGCAAAGACCTTCAGGCATTCTTGTAGGGAGTCAATGAGCTTCCCTTTAATTTTAAGTTTTCTCCTATCTTTATCCCTTTCTCAAGGAATTTTGGGTTGAGGAATAGTTTTATTCCTCTGCTGGCCGCCTAAATTCTAAATTCATCATTCCCTTTTGGGAGGTCAATGAAATCTTCTTGCTCGATCTCTGTCGAGCCCTCTGTATTACCCTTAGTAAGGTAGCACTCTACAGTGAGATGCTTATCTCTTTCTAGGATGATCCAGGCTCCTCCGACCTGGATCTTCATGCAGTAGTTGAACAAAGAGATCTCCACTTTCAGGTCCATGAATCCCCTTCTCCTAAGGATCGCATTATAGGTTCCAGGGGAATCGATCACCAACCAGTTCATGGCCTCAGTAACCCCTCTGCCCTCGATGTAGACCACAGTTGGAACTTAATGATCCCTTCGGTAAGGCGGTGTCTGATTTGATCAGCAAACTTTCCCCTTTTGATCAAATGCCTTTTTGTAAAAGACATTTACCGCACTCCCGGTGTCATTCCAAATTGGGCTCTTCCTAGAAATGATGGAGCTCGAATGTAGCCTCTGGGTCAACCCAAACCACAATGAAGTCAGTGATCACAACCTGAGAAGAAAGGCAATAGGTCACCAGAGTGGGCTATAGGTCGGGAAAGAAATCAGATGCCTAAGTCAGTATGCTGAGAAAGAAATCTTGTGCAATTAACTCCCCAAAAACATTATCCTTGTCCGTAAACTGATTATAATTTGGTCATATATTAAGATGAAGTCAGTTACCTCTTGGATTGGGGCACTTCTATTATGTAACAGTTGACAATTAGGATAATCGTGAGATCATATCATATCCAGTCAATTGCTCCTATAATCGTGGAGTTTCCCTTTGTCTGGGTATCTTGCCATTCATGTCTCTAATCGAGAGCTACAAGCTTGTTAATCGACTTTTAGACCAACTTTGCGACCTGCCCGTGGACGTCGAAGGTCTTGACTATCTCTTTTGGGAGGTCGCACTGAGTGGTTGTGGGCTCATGGGGGATGTTAGAAGTTGAACACAGTTGTTCGTAGCGTGGAAGATGTCGTGGTCTTGTAAGACCTCTATTGAGCTCATTTGGGAGGTCAGCAACCTGGGAGAACGATGGTGGTAGGTCGCTACCGACCTTTCCTCGTTGACTTCATGAGTCTAACTTTAAGATATTGAAGGTTGGGGCCGTGAGCCTATTTGGATTGATTTTGTCTTGATCGTGCCCGTTTAAGTTGTCTTATCCAAGTCATACCTGTTTCTCCCTTCAACTATTCTACACGACGCCAAAATGGGGAGCCCTCCGCGTGCCTCTTTTAATTACTAATAATAATAAAGTAATAGTACTCTACTACATGTACATGGTCAATTTTGTTTATCACAATTTTCATCACATTCCTAGTTCTAACATAGTCAATCTTTGTTGTCCCGTGACGCAACATTGTCAGTTCTTCACTAATATAAATAGCTTTCCTTTGGCCTCTATTACTAAACCATCCAAAGTCTTCTGAGTTCTTCATTTATCCGTGTATCCAATTGATTTCTCTCTATTTCTCATCTTCATATCAAAACTCAATCAATCAATTAAGAAATTTACTGCAAAAACAGATTACGAAAAAAAAGGCTAAACCGAAAAAAAGGTGGAAATTTGTTAAAACTGTCAAGTTTTCTGTATTACAACAAACAGTTGAAAATTAATCAAAATTCAACAACTCTAATTCGAAAACAATTGGCGAAATATAACCTAACCCTAGTCGAACGTAAGAAACAATAAAATTACCAAAATATCCCTAAAAGGTAAAATAAAAATCTAAAAGTCTATCAAAACGATCCTGGATGGCCCAAAACTACCTTAGTCCATGGCAAACCCATTGGTTTTGATCATTGGGCCATTTCCAATCACTCAGCCAAATTTGAGCCCATTCCGAGATCGGGCCATTTGATTTCTTCTAGTGCTTTTGGCCTTGCATCACCCTCCCCAGCTAGGAAAAGATTCACCCACGAATCTGACTCGTCCTCACCAACTACATCACCTGTTGAATCATCCTCTTCCTCTGATTCGTAAGGTGACAAATCAGCATCATTAAAAGTGCCTGACACATTATACCTACCCGACAAGTCAATCTTATAGGCATTGTCATTAATTCGTTCAAGCTCCTTGAATGGCCCATCTGTGCAAGGCTGCAACTTCCCAAACCTGCTTGCCGGAAACCTCTAATTTTCGGAGCCGAATCCAATCCAGATCACCCTTTTCCAACATAACCTTCTTCCGATGCTTATCAATTCGCTGCTTATACTGTAAATTCTGATGGTTAATCCGAGCATGAGCCTGAGTATGCAACTCCTTGATTTTTCTAGCATGTTCCTCCACATCTGTACTGAACTGACTGTGAACTGGTAATGGAGCAAGGTCCAGTGGAGTGCTTTCCCTAAATTGACAACCCCTTTTTCCTTCAATTCATGCGCTTGTCGTTGTAGCTCCTCATGCTCCTTAGGACTCATGCAATAAGCTACCTTATTAGGAATAACAACACCAAGCACGAAGTTTATACACCATTGGATGTCCCTCAAAGGTGACAAATCCCGAAGGCATCTCCTTTGGTAATACATTAGCAAATTCCTGCAGCACTGGAGCAATCTGCTCAGGGATCCCAGACTAGTCCGCATTTTGTTCCAGAACATGCAAAAATTTATGTCGCCTTGCTTGTTTCCTCACAAAATTATGCTCTAGACAATAGATCCTTCGAGGCCTCCTTCCTCAAATCCGAATGACCCAGTGGGATACTTTTGCCAGCCTTGCTAAAGGTGTATGTGTGCCAAAATCCGTCATCTTTCGACTTCCTATTATATTACCATGGCCTCAATAACAGAATGTGACAAACACCCATAGGAACAACATCACATCAAACCTCATCAGTATATTTCTTACCAATTGAAAACTGTACCAGACACCGTTTGTTGACTTTCACTTCGTTGCCCTTCTTGAACCACGACAGTTTATAGGGTTGTGGGTGCTCAAGTGTTTCTAAACCCTATTTATCTACCATCGTCTTGGAGACCACATTCTCACAACTACCGCCATCAATGATCATGTTACGAACCCTTCCTCTGGAAGTACATCGGGTATGAAAGATGTTATGCCGCAACCATGACTTATCTTCTACTGCAGCCACATTTAGCACTCGAATAATCACAAGTGACTCTCAAGAATCAGCATACACAATATCCTCCTCATTTTGTACGTCGCCAGATTTCTCTTCATCTTCATCAAACATCGGTTGAAGGACTTCCTCACTGAGTGTCACGAATTGCCTGTTTGGACAGTCTGCAGCAAAGTTTCCAATACCCTGATATTTAAACCAGCCCTTAGCCGTCGTTACTCCTTTGCCAGTCCCACTGTGCTATCCTTCCTTGACTACTGAGTTACCCTTTTCTCCTTTACTCACAGCCGCCGCCATCGCTGCTGCCGAAAAGGATTAACTACTAGGTTTCCTCTGAAATCAATTTGGAGATCTAGACGCTGAACCACTGTTCGTTTGTTTACACCGTCTCTCGACTTTCAGAGCTAGTCTTCAAACATCTTCATATGACCAGTATTGCTGCAATTGAACCACATTCGCAATTTCGACCCTCAATCCTGCCAAAAACTGAGCCACCGTCTACTCATCTTCTTCGGCCACATCACACCTCATACGCTGACATTCAAATTCCTCAATGTACTACTCCACTGAAAACTCAAGCTACCTAACACTAAGATATTCGATAAACGCCTCCTGCCTGTATTGAGTAGGTAGAAATTTTTTTTGCAACGATTTCTTCATCTTATCCCAAGTCACAATTTTCGACTTTACCTCTCTTGCATGTTGCTTCTTAACATGCTCCCACCATATTGACGTATGTTTCTCAATTTAATCGCAACAATTTTAACCTTTTGCTCCTCAGTCAGGTTTTGAATATCAAAAATTCGTTCAACAGTATGCAACCAATCTATAAACTCATTAGGATGAGCCTTACTCTCAAAATAAGGAATCTTGATTTTCATATCGAAATTCTAGAAAGAAGATTGTCTGCCAGGTCATTCTGTTCGATTACGCTCCCGGTGCAAAACCCCAAACAAATTGATGTCTTCCTCAGCATTTTCGGTTTCAATATCTGATTCCTCCCCTGCTTCCGACTGAAGGCCCAATCTAGTCTGCACTAGTTGCCGTTCCAAATCTTGGATCCGTCCTCTTAATTCTTCATTTTCTTTGTCTCACAGGTCTCGTTGACAAGGCTGTTTGTCTTCCTCAAGAATGACTCCATGTCTCCTTCCAGCACGACACCGTCCACGACCAACACGATTTGTTGAGCCATTGGTGAAGGCAACCTAGTTCTCTAATACCAAAATGAAGCAAATATAGACTAAGAAAAACAGGCTAAACAGAAGAACAGGTGGAAATTTACGAAAACTGTCAAGTTTTCTATATTACGACAAACAATAAAAAATTAATCAAAATTCAACAACCCTAATAAGAAAATAATTGGCAAAACATAACCTAACCCTAGTCGAACATAAAAAACAACAAAATTACCAAAATATCCCTAAAAAAAAACTTTTTTTAAAAAAAAAACTAAAAATCATCAAAACAATCCCTGGATGACCCCAAACTGTCTCAATCCATGGCAAAGCATGGGTTTTGATCATTAGGCCGTTTCCAATCATTCAGCCAAATTTGAGCCCATTCCGAGCTCGCGCCATTTGATTTCTACTAGTGTTGTTGGCTTTGCATAAAAATTATGGTTCCGGCAATTTCAGTGGCTTCTGACTCATGGGATGTCATTAATTTTGCCGTAGAGAAAGGTCACGGAGTAAAGGGTCTTGCTGATTTGGGACTAAATGCTTTGCCTAAACAATACATTCAGCCTCTCGAAGAGCAAATCACCTCCAGCACCGTGGTGAACGATCACTCCATTGCGGTCATCGATTTATCGAACTGGAATGACCCAAAGGTCGTCCAAATGATATGCGACGCAGCCGAAAGATGGGGTTCTTACAGATTGTGAATCACGGGATACCCCCTGAAGTTCTTGAAAATGTCAAGGAGGCAACTTATCGCTTTTTCCGGTTGCCGGCTGAGCAGAAAAACAAGCATTCGACGGATAATTCACCTTCCAACAATGTCAGATACGGCACCAGTTTCACTCCCAGGGCTGAGAAAGCTTTGGAGTGGAAGGATTTTCTGAGCCTACGTTTCGGATGAAGAGGCTGCTGCACACTGGCCCTTTGCAATTCGTGATCCGAAGACTATTGCAGGCATTGATGAAAGGACTGAAAGTTCCTGAAATCAACGAAGCCAAAGAATCAATCCTAATGGGCTGCAAAAGAATTAACTTGAATTACCATCCCAAGTGCCCGGAGCGGGAGCTGACGGTTGGGTTTGGGCGTCACTCCGACGTGTCGACATTGACAATCCTCCTCCAGGATCTGATCGGGCTGTATGTGAAAAAGATGAATAACTCAGAAGAATGGGTTCATGTTCCTCCAATTGCCGGTGCAATTGTGATCAAAGTCGGTGA
>JAOXNR010000750.1:0-10733 GCA_028571225.1 Parsonsia alboflavescens
TGGAGCTGTTGGAAAGATGTTCCTGAACATGTAGTAGACAAATGCTTTGAACAATTTCACGTGAGAACCCTTACTTTTTATTTGTTCTTGTTAAAATCTAAGATTTTTCAGTTTGATTTAGTTAAAGGTATAATATGTAGGAAAGGTGGTTTTTGGATTTGAGACAAGGAGCATGAGATGCGATGCATATTTAGTTTGAGAGGATCTAGTTTACTACATAATGACTTAAGGTGAATTCAGAAAGGCATACATAAAAGGATGAATTGGATATCGGAGGATCATCTTCTCATTCTTCGAGCACATTAGGCCTCTCCTACCTTCACCAAAATCAGTGTCATTAACAAAAAAAAAAAAACCACAATATCAATAAGAATGGTCTTGGCTCCTCTCATCACACCAGTGGTTCTCGTCCATTTGGCATACATATGACTGATTTGGTAAGTTCATCTTTCTTTTTTTCTTTTTTGTTTTTGTCTAATGATGAGGATTATTATTATTTATTTATTTTATTTGGACTAATGGTGCATTTTTTGCCCCCCAGCTTGGACTAATGGTGCTTTTTTTTTTCTTGTTTTGGATTGGGCAGTCTTGTTTCTATTTTGGACTAGGCAGTCTTTTTTTCTATTTTGGACTAGGCAGGAATATCTGAAGTATTAAATTTCTTATATTTCTGTAAATTCATCTATATTCATATAATTCATCTAGATTCTAGAATTAAATATCACTTTATATTTTCTCTTATAAGAGAAGAAGTTGAAAAGGAAGATAACACCTTTGGAGTTCTTTAAATACACTCAAACTCCAAAAAATGCAATGCAGAGTCCTCTAGTTGAACAAGAAGGGACTGAACCTATTCAAGAATCTGTCCAAGATGAGGGATAACTCAAATGTATAGATAAATGCTCAGAACATTATTATGTAAGTTCTTTTATCATTTTATACATCTTTGAATAAAAATGATAGTTATTAACGATGTTGATGACACTTCTATGTATGTGACAGTTTGTTGATTGTGATTATAATCTTTCTTTTGCATTCAGGATATATATTAGAGAAAATGTAAAGAAGCAAAGGAAGCTTTATAAGCAAATCGTGGGAGTCAAGTAATTGAAGAGATAAATGAGGTAGACATTTGGCTTGACACAGTATGAGGACCAAAGAAAGTAAATGTTTATGGATTTGGTCCTTGTGTGTCAGAATTCCTCACAGAAGCTTCATAACGTAAAAAATCTACAGTGACTCAAGCAAATGGTAATGAAGATGTACTCCAAGAAAAGATTGACAAGTCAAGGGAGGAAAATGCTAGCCATAGGGAAGAAAATGTGAAGATAAGGGAGGAGAATGCTAGTCTCAAAATAGAGAATGCGAAGATAAAGGATAAGCTTAAACAAGTCAAGGTGCAACAAAATTGCATGGCAGCTTTGATGGTCCAAATGCAACATACAATGGATGTGAGGGCTGAAAATTTTGGCGGTTTATAAACATGTCTTCCTTTAGATGATGTTCTTGACTATTTTTGACGATTTTAGGAGTTTTTGGCTAAGCAGTTTTAATTTTAGTTGGTTGATAACTAATTACCATTTCTATTTTGGATGATTGAATGCCTATTTTTAATATGTCATGGTGTTCATATTGTAGTATTTTGAACTTTCGAATGGTTTATCACTTGAATTTTATATGTTAGTTTTTGGTATTGCAAAGTAGAGTATTAACACTTTAGAAAAAAAAATTTTCCCCTGTTACCACTTGTAATGCCAACTTTTGAGGATTCAATTATCATCTAATTAATATAATTTTTGTTTAAAAAAAATTTCCTACAGATATAATTCTATTTTGTTGAAAAATGTAATTTTTTTCCACAAATTTTATCACTGTGCGTAAAAAACAAAAGCATGCATTGAATAGCATAATTGTTGAACTTTCTACGGAAATTTTTTTTTCGTGGAAAAGATACAATATTATATTCAATTTATTCACATTATTGTCCATAGAAATTCCTTGGGAAATTTTTTTACTTTTAAATGGAAGAAATTTTTCTTGGAAAAAAGAATATTAAATTCAAATTTATTCATACTTTGATCCATAGAAAAGCTGTGGAAAATATTTTTTCACAGACAAATCCGTAGAAATATAAAATTTTACAAGGGGATTTATTCCACGAACAAAAGCATTGAAAAATCCATAGAAAACTTTAATTTTCCATGAAATTCTATTGATTTCTATGGATTTTTTTTCATAGAGAAACTGAGTGTTTCTAGTAGTGCTATTCAATTGCCTTTATTTATTACAATGTTTACCAAAACAAAATTCAGACCATAATTGTTGCCGGCCATGTTTAAGCAATAATGATAATATTTTATAGGGTTTTTAGCCGATTTAATCCCACAAGCTTGGATCAAAAAACAGTTCGGTTCCTTAAGTTTTTTTTCAGTCATAACAATCCTTCACGTTTTTACAGGTTACCGGAATGGTTCCAACCGTCAATTTCCGACTACTCACTGGTCACATGCACTACACTTGAGGGGTAAAATCGTCATTTCACCATGAAATAACATTATTTTGAAGTTGAGTTTTAAAAAATAAATAAATAAAGAAGGAAAATTTCCAGTCTCCTTCTCCAGAGAGATTCTTCCGCATGTCAACCGAATTGTTTTTGTGATTTTGTTCTCATTTCTTCTTATCGATTGGATTATTCTTGGAATCCTAATTATCTCGAGTGTTCATATGGAGGACCACATTTCAATCCAGTTGGCAAAGAACATGGTGCTCCGGAAGACGAGAACCGTCAGGCCGGTGATCTTGGAAATGTTACAGCTGGAGAAAATGGTATGTTCTCTTTTTACTGCTAATAGACGGGTTTAGCGAGTTCACCGGTGATCTCGAACTTGAACTCGAGCAGATCAATAGGTTTTAAAAAAAAAAAAAAATCTAGTTTCAAAACGACATTGTTTTATGAGGAAATGATGATTTTACCACTTATGTGTAGTGTACGTGACCGGCTCTACCTTGTTAGTGACTGCAAATTAGTGGTTGGGACTATTGTGACTATCTGTAAAAATGTGAGGGATCATTATAACTGAAAAAAACTTAAGGGATCGAACTATTTTTTTGAACCAAATCGGCTTAAAGCCTTATTTCCTATATATTTGCATGTTTACATATGCCACAAAATTAGAATTAATTTCTGGTGTGGTTTTACAGATTGTGGAGGTAGTTTTCAGCTTCGACAATGAATTATATCCTGAACCACGAATTATGAAAGTCCGCGTAGATGTATTGGTTGACTTACAGTCGTAATTTAAGGCTGTCGTACATGGTACCACCTTAGCTGTTCCTGACTACGATTGCGATACGTTGACATTTTAAAGTTAAGTTTACGCACAAATCTCAAATTATTCCGTTCAAAATTAAATTTATCCTATAAAAACTTAAATTCATGTAAATCAACATACTAAAATTAAAGTCACAAAAGACCAATGTATCGTAAATTGAATTTTGGGTCATAAAAAAGACGTGGTATAAATAAATTGACACTCATTATTAAGTTGTCACATAAATTTTATATGACAAATTTAAAAGGTCTATGTAATATCCCCTTCGTTCATTTTGGATTATTCGAAATTGAATATTTTATTTCCTAGACAAAAATTTCATACTAATAAGAGCCTCTAAAACTGGGATGTTTTCATTTTTACCCAAATTGAAACAATAATTTTTTATTTACCCAAATCTTCATAACATTTCACAATTACTCATATCTAAAACTAACTTTTCATTCTATATTCATTTTGACTTTTAATTAAAAAAAAAAAATCAAAACATAACATGTATTCTCCTTTAACAAGCATTTACTATCTTACCCCTCAACATTCAATACACAAAACCGAACCCAACTACTTGTAAAATGAATTGAAGAAATAACAACTAACATTATTCATTTGATCAAAATTTTTGAACCATAGCTAAGAAAATTGCTCAAAGAACCATTCCCTTATAGGAGAGAAAGAAAAAAACCAACTTTTTATTATGTTCGGTTGTTGATTTTTGTTTTCCGAAATCAAGAATACAAAGGTAGGAGGTGTTCGAAGGCACATTGTTCGGTTTGTTTCTTTGTTATTTTTTTTCTTTGGTGTTCGGAAGCCTCGGTTTGTTCCTTCTATGTTGTTTATCTGGGAGGAGGAAGAAAGGAAGGTGAGATTGTAGAGATTTCAATCGAAGTGAGGAGATTTCGAGATTTGAGAGGGGGCTTTCAAGACACAAGACAGGTATATTTCGAGACCTATTGAAGTGATTTCGAGACATGAGTTAGTTGCTTTCTAGACAAAAGAGGAGGATTTCGGGACAAGAAATGGGACTTTCGAGACACACATTGGATTTCGAGATAGATAATTTCGAGACACACATTTGGACTTTCGAGATAGGTGATTTAGAGACAAAAACATTTGGTTTCGAGACACAAATAGGTTATTTCGAGACACACAAGTTGATTTTGAGACATAGTATAGAAATGGATTACATGAGGATTGCTGTTCACGAGGGTTCTCTAGTTGGAAGGGTGTGTGCACTAGTCCTACCATCCAATGTGAACTATGAAGATTGACTTAAACTAATTTGACATACAAATGTCAATTGCTTCTAAATTTTGTGATGGAAGTATGAAATTAATAGAGATTGAAGACATGTAGGGCATCATGTATTTGAAAGGGGAAAGGGATCCTAAAGTTGTCATCGTGAACAAAATTCAGAGGTCTTACGAGGATGGCATCAGTGGTGATATTGGCGTTAATTGTCCATCCGGTCCAAATGATCATGAAAGGGTAGGATTTATTGATGTAAATGATGAAGCGAGGACATCCGGATATATTCGCACAGATGATAATTATGAATTCGATGAAGAATATATTCACAGCATTGAGGCTGATGATGATGATAATGGTGACAACAATGACAACGATGACAACTTCCACGATAGGATGAGGCAGGTGATTCCATTTGAACAATTTATCTCGGACCCTTCTACTCACTTTGCAAACATGGTCTGGAATGACTATGAAGAGGTGCATTTTTTGGAAGAAGATACTGTTCCACCGGTGGGTTTTATTGGAAAGGATGCAATCTTTAACAATAAGGATGAATTGGTAACAGCAGTCGGTGAATATTCACTCAATAACAGATTTCCATATCACGTGGGACGTTCGAATAAGGGAAGATTTGAGGTACGATGTAAGGACAAAAAAGATTGTACTTTCATGATACGTGCAGCAAAGCCAGATTTGGATGCCAGATTTAGGTTATTTACAAGTTTGTCTTGACTCACACCTGTATCTAAACCATACAGCAAAGCCAAAACAAGAGTGAAAGTTCAACGACGATTGATCGTATGTATGAAAGTAAACTCGCTGACGCGAATCACACCCCCAAAAATGTGATTCAAGACATGCGGGAGAATTATGGTGTGAAGCTCGGATACACCAAAGCCTGGTGATCTTTACAGCGTGCTAAAGACATATCCTATAGAACTCCAGAAAACTCATACAGATAGCTACCGTCATACCTCCACATATTAAAGGGTGTAATGTCGGGGACGGTAACCAGTATACGTATGCGAGATTAGCATTTTCTGATCTCATTTTGTGCACTTGGTCCTTCAATTGAAGGTTTCAAGTACATGAGGTCTGTAATTGTCATAGACGCAACACACTTGAAAGGTATGTGTGAGGGAAAAATTTATGCAGCTATCTGTGCAAATGGAAATGGGCAAACTTTTCCCCTACCTTTTGGGTTTAGCGAGGAGGAAGGCAACGATTCATGGGAGTGGTTCTTGAGAAGATTCAGGACTGCATATGGATTGCGAGATAATTGGGTTATTGTATCTAATCGGCACAAAGGCATACTGCGTGCAGTGTGGACAGTATATCTTGAGGTTCCACATGCCTTCTGCTATCGACATCTGAAGGAAAATTTAAAGACAAAGTGCAAAAATCCTCAGGTTGCACTCCGTTTTAAAAATGCAGCATATGCCTATGACAAGCAGACATGTGACCTCTACTTTGGAGACATTAAAGAGATGCACCCGGGAGTTCATTGTTGGTTGGATGTTGAGGTAGGATGGTCAGGTGCATATTATCCAAACAATCATTACAACCAAATGATGAGCAATATCGTGGAGTCCTTCAACCAGGCGATCAAGAAAGTCCGGAAATTGCCCATTACATTTGCACATGAGTGTTTTAGAAGTTTATGTCAAGCTTGGTTCAACAAACTTATTGAAGTAGCAGCTACAATGCCAAATATTATCACTAAGCGGGCGGTGGAAAGAATTGAGGAAGAAGATGTGAAGGTCGACCTTGAAAGGCTGCGGACTACATCCATTCAGGATAGAGAGGAATATGTAGTAGAAAATCCACTTAAGGAAGCAAGTGTTCTGGTGGATATCCTCTAGAAAACCTGTGGATGTAAGAGATGGGAAGTGGAAGAGATACCTTGCAAACATGCCATTATTGTTGCTAGGTAAATTTTTTGTCTATTTCCTTACTTAGTTGTGCATTTGAGAGAAAAAGGATTTGAGACCATAGAATCTCAATTCGAGACTCCAGACCAAGAGAATCTAGATTCGAGACCGAAGCTTGTCCATTCGAGATTCTAGACCAATGTGGTCCACTTGAGACCCAAGTCTTCCATTTGAGATCCAAGCTTGTCCATTCGAGATTCGAGACCAATGTGGTCCATTCGAGACCCAAGTCTTCCATTTGAGACCCATGTCTTCCATTCGAGACCCAAGCGTGGTCCATTCAAAACTGAATTCTTCCTTTTTTTTTATTTTTTTAATTCTATAAGCCTGTGATTAGATATTTCCACAACTCATTTGCGTAAATTCTTTTTTATAGGGAAAATGGGGTTCATTACTACACTCTGGGTCGTGGTCATTAATTTAACACGGAAAAACTGAGGATGGCATATGCACCTTCGATACAACCTGTGCCCTTGTGTTCGTCTTTGAATTCAATTGCAGGTATGGATGATGTGGTCGTCAATCCTCCTACTGGAAGCAGGTCTGTTGGAAGACCACAAGAGGCAAGCTTTCTCTCTCGGAACGAACAATAACGTCGAAGGAAAATGTGTTCCCTATGCAAGATAAAAGGACATAATCGTGCCACCTGTCTAAATGCTCACAACACAAAAGAAAATGATCGACATCCCGAAGAAAATGATCCAACAATGATTGACTTAAATCATGAAGTGCTCATATCTGATCTGAATTCCACACAACAATCTTTCGGGACAAATTTTGTTAACGTTCACGTCCATATGCCTGTGGAGGGTGTGGATTTTTATCCTAACAATATCAATGTTGACACGGTTCATGACATGTAAGTGTTATTATTTTAAGAAACAATGAATTTGTCGTTTAATTTAAATTGCATTTTTGTCATCGAATCAAGGTCATGATCATCTCTAACTTGTATTTAGGTCCCTAAATTAGGAGTCAAACTATATCCATTTGAATTTAGGTCTCTAAAGTTTTCTTTTGCCAAATTAGGATTTAAACTATACCCTTTCGCATAGTATAGTTTGAGTAAAAAGGTACCTAAATGCAAAAGAGTATCGTTTGAGTCCTAATTTGGCAAAAAAAAAAAATTTTAGGGACCTATATGCAAAAGGGGTATAGTTTGACTCCTAATTTGGTAAAAAAAACTTGAGGGACCTAAATGCAAAAGGGTATAGTTTGAGTCCTAATTGGGCCAAAAAAAATACTTTACGGACTGAAATGCAAAAAGGGTATAGTTTGAGTCCTAATTTGGTAAAAAAAACTTTAGGGACCTAAATGAAAAAGGTTATAGTTTGACTAATAATTTGGTAAAAAAAAAAACTTTAAGGACCAAAATGCAAGAGGGTATAGTTTGAGTCCTAATTTGGCCAAAAAAAATACTTTAGGGACTTAAATGCAAAAAGGGTATATTTTGAGTTCTAATTTGGCCAAAAAAATACTTTAGGGACCTAATTGTAAAAAGGTATATTTTGACTAATAATTTGGTAAAAAAAACTTTAGGGACCTAAATGTAAAAGGGTATAGTTTGAGTCCTAATTGGGCAAAAAAAAATACTTTAGGGACTTAAATGCAAAAAGGCTATAATTTGAGTCCTAATTTGGCAAAAAAAAACGTTTAGGGACCTAAAAGTAGAAGGCTATAGTTTGACTAATAATTTGGTAAAAAAAAACTTTAGGGACCTAAATGCAAAAGGGTATAGTTTGAGTCCTAATTTGGTCAAAAAAAAATACTTTAGGGACCTAAATGCAAAAGGCTATAGTTTGACTAATAATTTGGGACCTAAATGAAAATGGGTATAGTTTGAGTCCTAATTTGGCCAAAAAAATACTTTAGGGACTTAAATGCAAAAAGGGTATAGTTTGAGTCCTAATTTGGCCAAAAAAAAACTTTAGGGACTTAAATGCAGTAAGGGTATAGTTTGAGTCCTAATTTGGTAAAAAACAATCTTTAGGGACTTAAATGCAAAAGGATATAGTTTGAGTGCTAATTTTTATTATCCCAAAATATTAAAATTAACTTTTGGATAGTGATTGAAGAAATGAAGGAAAAAAAATATTTTTTCATTGATATAATACAAAAACAAAAAAAAATTACATTGCATTACTGTATTATTTACAATATAAAACAAAAAAAAAATTACAAAGTCGTCTCCTATCCGCTAAACCGCAGCATAAGCCAGGCCATGCCATCCCTAATGTACTGTGCCATACAATCTGTAGAAGGCAATTGGGGCATCTCCTTAAAATGCCCTCTTATCAGCTGTGACAAGTAATAGTACACAGGCACCACAGCTGGTCGTATCAGGCTGAATAGGGATGAAGTGCACCAAACTGTCAAGCGGGTCAAGCAAAACTGTGATGAACGTCTCGACAGGGGAACTGCCTGTTCTGTTATAAAATTCGACATGTCGAAGTAATCGTGGAAACATCAAGTGGACCGGCTCCATCAAGTCAAATTGAGACTCCTTCACCTCAATCGATGGTTTCGGATCATACAACGTGATTCGAGACCCGTGAAGATTGACCCGGAGTAATACCCAATGCTCATGGTGGCAACAGGGTATCAATATTTATATACAACACAGTACAAATATTAAATAAATTATTATAGAATAAATCATAATTTAAACCTAGAGTTATGTAGAAAATGAAGTTAAATACCTCTACTACATCCCACCATGCTACCTCTCCTGTGTAAACATCTCCCCCAACCCAGGAAGTGACATAGTCCTCGAAGACGTAGGACCCAATTCCACTCCAAATGCTTTCATCTCCTCCCATGCACCTCGGAGAACGCTCTGTCATTGGAGTTAGTTAGAAATCGATATTGTAAGTATAGTAAATGAAATATAGATCAATATAATTTTTTAACTACGTACGTATATGTATGTCCTGGTGAGTGCGAAACGGAACCGGGTCTGGTAAATTGATGGGGCCTCCGCTGTCACTCTCTGTAGTGAAGCCATGAACTCATCCACCTAGTCGTCCTCGATGTACTCTGACATATTCCTGACCCTTGCGAGGTCAGCTTCGACAAATGATAGGATCCCCCTGATCATGCACCTATCACAAAAAATTTGGATCAGAATAATAAACCGGAAAAGTTATAAAATGCAAATTAATCATCAAAAGAAAGTGAATTACCTATCTGAATTTCTAGAGCTGCAAAATTCACCCAACCATGCCCGGTCTAGAATGGACTGGTCCACCACGGTAGGCAGAATCTCCCTCTGCACCTCTTCCACTCGAGTCGTCCTCGCCGCTTTCATCCTTGGACTCAACGACTCGATGTGATGGATTGGGTCGGTATAAGGTGACCGTACACCTGCGGAAGGGACCTTAGCCCGTCGTGTACGACCAAATTATAGGGTTTAGTACATATAACATACCATTTACTCCAGCTGAAGGATAAGCTTAAACAGGTCAAGGTGCAACAAAATAGCATGGAGAAAATGATCACGACAGCATTCTCTATTTAATGAACTATATGAATATAGATGAATCTACAGAAATATAAGAAATTTAATACTTCATATATGCCTACCTAGTACAAAATAGAAAAAAAAACTGCTTAGTCCAAAACAGAAACAAGATTGCCTAGTCCAAAACAAGAAAAAAAAAGGCACCATTAGTCCAAACTGGGGAAAAAAAATGCACCATTAGTCCAAACAGAAAAAAAAAATAATAATAATCCTCATCATTAGACCAAAATAGAAAAGAAAAAAAGAAAGATGAACTTACCAAATCAATCATATGTATGCCAAATGGACGAAAACCACTGGTGTGATGAGAGGAGTCAAGACCATCCTTATTGATATTGTGGTTTTTTTTTTTTTTTTTTTGTTAATGACACTTTTTTTGGTGAAGGTAGGAGAGGCCCAATGTGCTCGAAGAATGACAAGATGATCCTCCGATATCCAATTCATCCTTTTATGTATGCCTTTCTGAATTCACCTTAAATCATTATGTAGCAAACTAGATCCTCTCAAACTAAATATGCATCGCATCTTATGCTCCTTGTCTCAAGTCCAAAAACCACCTTTCCTACATATTATACCTTTAACTAAATCAAACCGAAAAATGTTAGATTTTAACAAGAACAGATATAAAGTAAGGGTTCTCACGTGAAATTGTTCAAAGCATTTGTCTACTACATGTTCAGGAACATCTTTCCAACAGCTCCA
>JAOXNR010000751.1:0-10731 GCA_028571225.1 Parsonsia alboflavescens
TTATGCTAATATGTTTAAAATTACTTATTAAGATTATGGTCTTTTACACTTTTTCTCAGAAAATGATAGTCTTTTTGAGCATAAATCCCAACAATCTTTTCTTTCTCAATTGAATCCATACCCAGTCACCAATATTGAACTTCATCTCCTTCCTTGCTTTGTTGTGTTGATTGACATATCTTTGTGTTTGTAATTGGATGCTTTCCCTTGCTTTGGCATGCAGCTTCTTAATCATTTCAGCTTTCCTTTTGCCCTCTAAGTTATGTATTTTAGTCAAAGGCAAAGGAATCAAGTCTAGAGGAGTCAAAGGGTTAGTGCCATAAACCATTTCAAATTGAGAGTAGTGAGTAGAAGAATGTACACATCTATTATAAGCAAATTCAATGAAAGGTAAACATTCTTCCCATGATTTTAGGTTCTTTTTTATTATGGTTCTAAGCAATGTTCCTAGAGTTCTACTCACTACTTCCGTTTGGCCATTCATTTGAGGGTGACATGTAGTGGAAAAACACAATTTTGTCCCCAACATCCCCAAACGTACTTTCCAAAAATAACATAAGAACTTGGTATCCCTATCACTAACAATAGTTCTAGGAATGCCATGCACTCTAACCACTTCTTTGGAAAAAAATATTGCAACCTTATGTGCATCATCAACCTTTGAACATGCAATAAAGTGTGCCATCTTGCAGAATCTATCAACAACCACAAGGATTGAATCCTTACCTCCCGTAGATCTAGGTAGGCCGAGTACAAAGTCCATGGAAGCGTGCTCCCAAGGTGCATGAGGAATAGGTAATGGCATGTAGAGACCATGTGGTTTTATGGTAGATTTAGCTTTCTTACAAAGAATGCATGATTCACACACTTTAATTACATCTCTCTTCATATGGGGCCAATGAAAATGCACCTTAAGAGTATCTAAAGTCTTTGAAATGCCCAAATGTCCCATTAAACCTCCGCCATGACTTTCAACAACTAGCAACTTCCTTAGAGAACATTTAGGCACCCACAATTTGTCTTCTCTAAACAGGAAACCATCATGCAAGTAATGCTTGTCATACGGCCCTTTTCCACACACAACAAAGATGTTCTTGAAGTCATCATCCTCTTCATAAAGATCTTTAATAAATTCAAATTCAAGCAACTTAGCATCAAGAGTAGTAAGTAAGGAATACCTTCTTGATAGAGCATCTGTTACGACATTTTCTTTACCTTTCTTGTATTGTATGATGTAGGGAAACATCTCTATGAATTCCACCCACTTTGCATGCCTTTTGCTGAGCTTTGATTGACCCTTCAAGTACTTGAGGGACTCATGATCGGAATGAATAACAAACTCCCTTGGCCATAAGTAGTGTTGCCAATGCTCCAAGGCCCTAACCAAAGCAAACAATTCTTTGTCATATGTAGAGTAGTTCAAATTAGCTCCATTTAACTTCTCAGTAAAGTAAGCAATTGGTTTCTTCTTTTCTTGCATCAAAACAGCCCCGATTCCCACCCCCAAAGCATCACATTCAATCTCAAATACTTTGGAAAAATCGGGCAAGGAAAGAATAGGTGCACTAGCAACTTTTGTCTTAAGAATTTGAAAGGCACTCTCTTGTTCACTCTCCCATCTAAACTTCACTTTGGACTTAATAATTTCAGTTAAGGGAGCTGAAATGGAGAAAACTAGGATTAATGTAAGGAACAAACACAAAACACGTAAGATCACATAGATTTCAAAGAAGCAACATGATCTTAACACTTAAACAAGAAAGCAAATAAAGGATAGGCAAACCTCTTTGATGAATAAACCTAGGCTCTGATACCAAAAGTTGATGTGATATCAAATTTGAAAGGAATTCATCATTCATCAAATCCAAAATTTCGACCACTTCAATCCATGATTTCCCAAGATTTCATGCAAGAGATTCAAGCTAAAACCATTGACCAATTGTCTTCCAATATGATCTAATAGATTGAGTCCCATCAACTCAACTCAATTACCCTAGCCAAGCATTGAGATCCCAAAAGTTTAACTAAGAACCCTAGAAGAGCTCTAAGCCACACACTCGGTTTTGGAGACCTGAATCCATAAGGAATTCATTCAAATTTCTGAAAAGTGTTTGTAGAGTTAATTGTTAAAATAAAATACAAATGAGGGACTATTTATAAGCTCAGCCTCAATTAGGATTAGGGACTTAATTAGAAACCTAAAGCTAGATTAAAACATAAAGAAAGCAACAAACAATAAGTGGAAAAGTTCAACCAAAGTTAAGATAACAAGGCTGTAAAAATAGAGGACCAAAACAGAAATTTCTGGGCAAATTTTGCCAATGTGTCCAGCTCGTGCAGCCTCACTTCCAAAGCTTCAAATGGCTTGATTCCTTGCTTAATCACTCCTCTTTGATGTCTTCTATCATCCATATGTTGAGCTCTTTCCTTGGTTCAACCTCCATTGACGGTTGTGCTTCAAGCAATGTTGTAAAGTCTAGCATTTCTTCTCTTCCTTGCACAAATGTGATTAATGCTTTCCTTAACTTAGTTGCTCTAGCTCTTATGATAGGACTATCTGGTATTATTAGCAATGGATCACCATCATGATCCTCATGTTCTTCTCGGGATTTAGAACAGACAAGTATATCATCGATGAAGATTACTAAAACCTGAATTGGAGAGGTTGAAAGATTCTTTTGCATAATATCTAGGAAAACAATTGGAGCATTAGTGAGACCAAAGGGCATTACGACAAATTCATAATGCCCATGGCAAGTGTCGAATGCAGTTTTACAAGTGCTAACTCTCGAATCTGAATTTTGGTAATAACCTTGTCTAAGATGCAAATTAGAGAAATAGCTAGCTCCATGGAGTTGGTGGAGAAGCTCATCAATCAAGGGCAAGGGGTATTTATTCTTAATGGTCAAACTGTTCAATCCTCTACAATCGATGCACAACCATAAGGTACCATCCTTCTTTTTCACAAAAATGACTAGGGCTCCCCATGGTGAGGTACTAGGTTGTATGAATTGTTGCTTCAGTGATGTGATTTCACAATTGAAATGGCTTCTTCATGCAAATCAATCAAAAGACACAACCATTTGAGATCAATCCCAAGACTTCATTAAAAGGTTCAAGCTAGTTAACCATTGACCAAGAATGTCTTCCAATATGATCAATTAGCTTTGAATTTCATTAATTCAATTCAATTACCCTAGCCAAGCATTGAAGACCTCAAGAGTTAAACTATGAACCCTAGAGCAATTATGAGATGAACACTCAAGAAATAGAGTTTTGATCCATATGGATTTCTCTCCATTGAAAGAATAGTGTATTTAGAATAAGTTGACTTACAAATTACAAATAGAGATCTATTTATAGTCCCATCAATAAGAAGCCCTAATAATGATTAAAGACCTTGTTGACCCTCTAAAATAGCTTAAAAGTCAAAGAAAAGTCAATAAAATTCAGTGGAATCATCAAAAATTGGGTCAAGGTCGCATTAGGGACCAAAGCTGGAAAAACAAAAAGTTCAGGGACTAAAGTGGCCAGTTGGTGCCGATGTGCAAGCCAGTCCAAGCACCGTTACGTCTCAAGAAATTCTCCGAAATTCCTCATTTTGGCTGCTCTTCAATTGGGGCTGGTGAAGCCCTTTCTTTTCATCAAACACTTGATCTTTAATCCTCTCTTGAATGCTTCCTTCCAATGCTTCTTGCACTTGATTCCTTGGCACTTTAGGGACATGTCCTTCACTTGAAACTCCCTCCCGAAGTCCTTGAATCATCAAACAAGTGAAATTCTTCCTTGGTTCTTCATCATCCATCAATGATAGTTCTTCAAAGATTGATTGAAAATCACGTAACTCTTCTCTCCTTTGAACAAAAGTGAGCAATGCTTGCCTCAACTTAGTTGCCCTTGATCTTGTGATTGGTCCATTAGGTATCTTGGGAGTTGGATCACCATCACTCCCCCTACCTTGAAAGGATTCATCCTCGAATCGGCTTCATCTACACCAAAAGGGGAAACATTGAATGTAGAACTCACATTACACTTACCTTGGAGATCAACTTTGCAGGCGTTGTCATTGATCATTTCTACAATTTGAAATGGTCCATCTCATCTTGGTTCAAGCTTTGTCTTTCTAGATTGAATAAATCTCTCCTTCCTTAGATGGATCCACACCGAATCTCCAACATTAAAAATCAACTCCCTGCTACATTTTTTATGTTGATTGGAATATCTTTGAGTTTGCATTTGGATGTTCTCCTTTGCCTTGGAATGCAATTTCTTGACCATTTCAGCCTTTCTTTTGTGATAGAGATCAAGCTCCAACAATGCCTCCGGGACCGATCACAAGAGCAAGGGCATCAAGGATGAAGAGGTCATTGGTGGCATTCATACAAAAGCAAGAGGAATTACTTGACTTTGAAGTCATCTTCAAGGAGGAATTACTTGACTTTGAAGTCATCTTCAAGGAGGCAAAGCTTAATGAAGAACAAACAAGGAAAGGATATAACTTGTGGGTGATTCAAGGCCTTGAGGATGATGATGGGAGGATTATAAATGAAGGAAAAGGCATTAGAGACCTTAGATGTGAAGTTGGGAAGCCTAGGAAGGCTTGGAATGAAGATGGCACCAAGTAAAACGAAGCTAGAGCGGAGATAGCGAGAGAGAGAGCCAAATGACCAGAACAGATTCCATCTAGCCCTCTACAGTGCCACATCCGATGCTGGATTAGAGCATCGGACGCTCACTGGAAATTTCCAATAGCAATCGGGCCTCCCATCCGGTACTGCACAATTCCAAGCTGGCACTAGCAGGGTCCCCTCTGTAAACCAATGCGATGTTATTCCCAAGTTTTAATGGCTTTCCTTCAATTTTTTTTGGTCCTTGACCTCTTGCAAGGCTTATTTAGGGCTTTCATTAGGGTTTCTCACTACTTACCATATATATAGACCCTTATATGTAATAGGAAGACTAACTCTTAACAAATAACTTTCCTTCGGGATTAATCTAAAAACTAGATCAAACTTGGTGTTTGAGAGTGTTCTTAGAATTTCCTCTTAGGGTTCTTAGTCACTTCAACTTGGGCTTTCAATTACTTTAGGTGAGGTATTGAATAGTCTCTACGAATCAAGAGGTTGGTTGTTGTAGATTGTTCTACAAAGGTCAACCTAACCTCCCACACAAATCTTTGATAATTCCTTTTCATTACACTTTGATTGGTTTCTTGCTTGTGTGAAAACAAACCTTCAACCTTCAAGGAATCACATCATATTTTGGTATCAAGAGCCCAGGTTATCATCAAAGGTTTGACTGTCTTACTTGCTTTCTTTGTTGTTAAGTGCTAATATCATATTTGTTTCTTTGAAAAATGCTATGGTCTTATATGTGTTTTGTGGTTTTGTTCCTTTACAACTATCCTAGTATCTTCTTGTGATCTTTTGTGTTTGTTGGAATTAAGCCTAAGACAAAACTAGGGTTAAGTCCATTTGTTGAGTTGTTCATCTATCTCTACCAAAAAACAAAAACAAAAAAAACGGTGCCAAAGTTGAATGAAATTGTGGGAATTTCTTGTTTAATCCTATTGAAATTGATTGGGTTGAAGTTGAATAGAAGTCTATCGTGTTTGAATTGCCTATTTTCTATCAAATTTGATATCAAGGGAATTGGGTTTGTTGAATTCATTGACAAATTGATTCACATTTTTATTGCCCACTAGGTGTTTGATAAAATGCCTCTTTGAAAATTTCTTTGAATTCCAATTGATTGTTCTTTTGCATTGAATTGGTTGACATTAAATGTTTGAAACACTACTTTCTTGGCTCTTATTTGAAGATCATCAATTGATCAACTAATTGATTTCTATGGATCATTTTGGTATTCTTGCCTAAGTGATTTGCAATTGCTCTTGTGAGTTGAGTAAAAACTTGAAAGAGGAATTAGAGTGCAAAAATTCATTAGGGGTGAGAACAATCGAGGGGGTAAAAGCCAATTCAAAGAGAGAAACAAGAGAGAAAAGTGATTACAAAATTCCCTTGTTTTCTTGATTATTTTATGAAGGACCGTTGTGACACAAGGAGCTTTACCCTCTTCACAAGCATCAAATATAGGAGAGGACAATGTCATTCCATCCACCATCTTGGAGAGAATGGAGAACATGACAAAGGGAATTATCTAAAAACATGGCAGAATTAAGGAGAGATATCAACACAAGGATGGACCTATTTGAAGGAAGAATGGACACCGTACCTCAAATTCCTCCAATGAGAAACCAAATGCCTCAAAGGGGAAGAGGAAGAGGACATAAAAAACGAGCCTAACCAAGAAGAAGGAACTACCAACAGCAACATGAGGAAGAAGAAAGTGCATATGAAGAAGAATTTAATGAGTTCTATGTTGATGATAAACCAGGGTGGTGATGCAAGACGATTTTTGGATCGTTCGCAATTATCTAACAACAAACAAACAGGGGATGTTTTGCGTGATCACTGACGATTTTGGGATGTTTTTCCTGATCACTCACGATTTTGGCCTAACTTGAATTGCAATTCAAAATCAAAAGAAGAGAAGGAAAAAAATCGTTCCTTGAATGAAAAGAGATCGTTTGAAGACAAAGCTTGTTTAAAACTAAGACAAAACGAAATATTTATAACCTAAATCTATCCTAAACCTAATCATAATTAATTAAAAGAATCCTAATCCAATTCGGAAATAATAAAAAAAAAAAAATTATGAAAATATCCCTAAAATATAATTAAATCCGAAAAACATAAAAAGTGCCTGAAATCGCATCTAGATGGTCCTGGATGGCCGAAAAACATTGTACATCATTGCAAAGAAATGAGTATTGCTTAGCATCCCGTTTCCTGTGGTCCAGTCAAGTTTCAACCCATTCGGAGACAATAGTTATGACCCGCATCCCAAGGTAGAAGGTCCAAATCAGTCCGGATCAGGCCCATTTTCCTTGCAGTCGGTTGGACCTTCGTGGGCTTGGCTGGTGTAATCTGGTGGTCCAAAATGCCCTGTCCATCTTGGACGATATCCTCATCAGGAGGCCAAGAAGAGAAGAAGAAGTTGACTGAAATTTGGGAGCATCTAACGGTGCCACTCTTCTACAGAGGAGATGACCCAATGTCTACTTGGATTGGGAAGGACTAGTAGAATCTATATTTAAGTGCCATAACTACTCCAAACAGAAGAAGATCAAGCTTGCAATTGTTGGGTTTTTGGAGTATGCCATCATTTGGTGGGATCAACTAGTGATAGCTAGGCGAAGACAAGAAGCACCACCATTTGAAACTTGGGAAGAAATGAAGAGACACATGAGATAGAGATTTGTGCCTAGACATTACCAAATAGACCTCCACCACAAGGTTCAAACACTCACTCAAGGCTCAAAGAGTGTTGATGCATATTACAAAGAAATGGAAGTTGCCATGATAATGAGCAATCTAGTGGGTGAAGAAGAGGAGGCTACAATGGTAAGATTTCTTCATGGCTTGAACAATTAGATTTGCGATATTCTTGAATTGTAACAATATGAAGATTTGGAAGAAATGGTGCAAAAGGCAATCAAGATTGAACGACAAGCTAAGAATAGGAGGGCACCCTGCGGGAAGACCTATGGCACATCAAATTATGGCTAATTATCTTCCAAGAACACCAGCACATGGCCTAATATGGAGCAAGGAGTGACCAAAGCTACCACCAAGGAGAAGGCGCCTAAGCCAAAATTAGGTGAAGCTAAGGGCCCTCAAGGGGATAAAGGTAAAACTGAACTTCCACCTTTAAAAGCTAGGGAAGTTAAATGCTTTAAATGTCAAGGATCTGGCCACTTTGCTAACCAATGTCCCAATAAGAGAGTTATTTTCATGGATAAGGGGTAGCAGAATCCGCTAGTAAAGTTGAAGAAGAGGAGCTAGAGATTGATATTGGTGATGGGAATGAAGATGAAGAAAATGAGAGTGAGGGTATTCTTGAGGGTCAATTGAACATAGTGATTAGGAGAGTCCTTAGTGCTCAAGCTAAGGAAGAAGATTAGTAGCAAAGGGAACATTTATTTCATTCTAAATGCAGGACTAAGGGAAATTTGCATAGTCTCATTGTGGATAGTGGTAGTTGTGTCAGTATGGCTAGCAAATATATGTTGAATAGGTTGAAACTTCCATATATTGATCATCCAAAGCCATATAGGTTACAATTGCTCAATGATAATGGGGAAGTTAAGGGTGGGAAACAAGTGAGGATAGCTTTCTCAATGGGGAAGTATAGTGATGAGATCCTCTGTGATGTGGTTCCTATGCAAGCTACCCACCTACTTCTTGGAAAGCATTTGATGGACACAAAAACAAGTACACTCTTAAGTTTTCGGGGAAGAGAGTTCACTTGAACTCCTTGAAACCACAAGAAGATTACCTTGATCAAAAGAGTTTGCTTGAAAAGATGAGAGAATACTATGAGGGAAAAGAAAAGAGAAAGACAAAAGAGAGTGGAGAGAGCTCGAGAGAAAGGGAAAAAGAAAAGGAGAAACCAAAAGAAATTGAGTGGAAAAAGAGAGAAGAAGAAAACAAGAGTGAAAAGAAAGTGAGCTTCTATGCAAAAGAAAGAGAGGTGAAGAGTGCATTCTTGGGCTTCAAGCTTATGATTCTTCTAAGGTACAAACACTCTTTAAACTCTAATGCTATTGATGTTAACAATTCTTCTTCTAATCTTGTTTCCCCTCTTTTGCAAGAGTATGAGGATCTTTTCCGAAAGAGCTGCCACTTGAATTGCCACCTTTGAGAGGAACCGAGCATCAAATTGATCTCATTCCCTGAGTTCCACTTCCCAGCAAGGCAGCCTATAGAACAAATCTGGAGGAGATAAAGGAGCTACAAAGGCAAGTGGAAGAGCTTCTAGCTAGCGGATACATAAGGGAGAGCTTGAGCCCATGTGCGGTTCCCATTTTGTAGGTGCCCAAAAAAGATGGCACATGGCTCATGTGTGTTGATTGTAGAGCAATTAACAAGATAATGGTAAAATATCGCTTCCCTATCCCTAGGCTAGATGATATGTTGGATGAGTTGAGTGGTAGCACTTGTTTTTCAAAGATAGATTTAAAAAGTGGCTATCATCAAATTAGAATGAAAGAATGTGATGAATGGAAAACCGCATTTAAGACTAAGCATGGCTTATATGAATAGCTTGTTATGCTGTTTGGTCTCACTAATGCACCTAGCACTTTTATGAGATTAATGAACCATGTTCGTAGGGATTGCATTGGTAGATTTGTTGTGCTATATTTTGATGACATCTTAGTCTATAGCAAAAATGTGGATGAGCATCTTGATCATTTGAAATATATGTTTGATGTGCTTAGGAAAGAACATTTGTATGCCCATTTGAGTAAATGTTCCTTTTGTTCAAACAAAGTTACATTTCTTGGATATATTATTTCATCTAATGGTGTACATGTTGATGAAGAGAAGGTGAAAGCTACAAAAGAATGGCCAACTCCTAAAAGTGTAAGTGAGGTAAGGAGTTTCCATGGGTTGGCATCATTTTATAGAAGGCTTGTTCCTCAGTTTTGCACAATTACAGCCCTATTAACTGAGGTAATCAAGCTAAGAGCTAAGTTTAGGTGGGAGAGAGAATAGGAACAAGCTTCTCAATTGCTTAAGGCTAAACTTGCATGTGCACCCATTCTTTCTTTACTCGATTTCTCTAAAGTGTTTGAAATGGAATGTGATGCATCGGGAGTGGGGACAGTTGCGGTTTCATTGCAAGAGGGTAGACCAATAAAATACTTTAGCGAGAAACTTAATGGTGCTACTTTGAAATACTCCCACTTATGACAAAGAACTCTTTGCTTTGGTTAGGTCATTACGCAATTAGCAACATTATCTATGGCCAAGGGAGTTTGTGATTCACACAGATCATGAATCCCTTAAACACTTGAAGGGACAAACCAAGTTGAGAAAAAGATATGCCAAATGGGTAGGGTTCACAGAGATGTTCCCTTATGTGATCAAGTGCAAGCAAGGTAAAGAAAATATTATGGCAGATGCACTCTCTAGGAGTTATACCTTGATTTCTACCCTTGGTAATATTTTGCTTGGTTTTGAGATAATTAAGGAGTTGTATGTTGATGATGATGATTTCAAAGATATGTTTATAGGTTGTGAGAAAGGTGTGCACGATAAATTTTATTTGAAAAATGGCTATTTGTTTAGACAAGATAAGTTTTGTGTGCCAAAGTGTTCCTTGAGGAAATCGTTTGTCATTGAAAGTCATGGAGGAGGCCTAATGGGACACTTTGGCATCTCTAAGACTTTAAGCATATTGCAAGAACACTTTTATTGGCCTCATATGAAAAGAAATGTAGTGAAAGTGTGTGAAAATTGCATTGTTTGTAAGTAGGCTAAATCTACTCTTTTACCACATGGTCTATAAATGCCTTTGCCTATGCCTAATGCTCCTTGGGAAGATGTATCTATGAATTTCGTGCTTGGGTTGCCTAGGACTAGGAGGGGTAAAGATTCAATTCTTATGGTAGTTGATAGATTTTCTAAGATGGTTCACTTCGTTACATGCTCTAAAGTTGACGATGCTCACAATGTGGCTAACTTGTTCTTTAAAGAAATTGTTCGATTGCATGGCATTCCGAAAACCATTGTGAGTGATAGGGATAATGATGGATATCCAAGGACACTACTCAATGAGGCTATGAACGAGACTTGTATTTCATATACAAGTATCCTATTTTGA
>JAOXNR010000752.1:0-10731 GCA_028571225.1 Parsonsia alboflavescens
GTAATTTTTCCCTTTGTGCTCAAGGTTTGGTTAGAATCGATTTTGAATAGTTTCAAACTAAATCAATTATTTGGACTCAAAAATTTTGAAATCAGAACTAGATTTAAATGATTGGTTCAGTTTGCATTCAATTAACTTTGGTATCTTTTATTCATTTTCTTTTCTGTTTCAATAAATTGTATAAAACAAAATAATGTGTATGAAAAAATAAAATACACATTTTCAGTAATAGAGTAACTTTTTTTTTTACTGTTGGTGTTTGTCCAGGCTCTTACATGCACCTCAACTGTTTTGCTGAGAGTTGCAGTTCATCAAAATCAGAATTTGTAGGAAGATTAAATGGAACTCATAAGCCGTCAGTGATAAAGTAACTTAACTAGAGCAAATATAACACTGAATTGATTTAAATTATAAAATTATAATATTAAGATATACATTTCTTCTTTTATTCAAATAATATGTTTTTTCATGAGTTTGATTCTACTAATAGTAGATTCATATTTTTTAAAAAACAAAACAAGCAACGACAGTAATCTTACTAAAATTAGTGATTAATATAAAGAAAAGAATGACTAGTAGTATTAGGGTAAGACTTGAAAATTGAAAAAAAATAAATATAAGATATTGAGAAAAATTAAGGAATTATGAGTAAAGTATAAAACATAAGTGATGGGGTCCAAAAGTATTAGGTCAGATCATCCCGCAAAACTTGATGGAGCTCCATCGTCAGTAGCCTGAAAAAGTAAGAAAGAGAGGTCACTGGAGTGGGTTGATGCCCAGGGAAGAGCTCCGATACCTAAGTTAGTATTCAAGGAAAGTTTTCAGGTAAGGATGATTCTCAAGAAAGCAAGAAAGTTTTTTCTTATCCCCCCAGACTGACTAGGTATTATTGTTTAAGTAATCAGAAGAATGATTCGTTACCTCTTGGAACCTAGTTCCTTTTTACGTTGCCCTCGGCAATTAGGGTAGCAGTGGAATTTAGTCAAATTCCGCCAGTTGCTAATGGGATTTCGGAGTTTCCCTGGGACGAGAGATCTTGCCATTCACATCTCTGTGAGAGTTGCGAGCTCACTAGCTGACCTTCGACCAACTTCGTGACTTCCCTATGGACATTGAGAAACTCGAATATCTCTTCTAGTGAGGACGCGTTGAGTGACCCTTGGCTCTTTGGAGCGACTAAGAGTCCCGCACCAGTAGTTGCGGCATGGAATATTTATGATTAGGATCGGAGCTTGCCAGATCGAAGTTAAGGTTTGACAAGACCTTTTCCCGAGCTCATTTAGGAGGTCGGTGACCTCTAGGCCCATTACTTGGCAGGTCGGCGGTGGCGAGTTGCTTGCCCATGGGTCCTTGTTGACTTCGTGAGTTTGACTTTCTGGTATTGAAGGTACGGGGCAGTTTGGCTCATTCGGGTTGACCTTTTAATTCGGGTCTTGCCCGTTTCACCCATCATTACCCCCCTTTAGGCCCGGTGAGCTCCTTAGTCGCTGTTGCCTAAATTACCATCTTCAAGCCATTGTTACCATTGTGTCTACCGGTCTCTTGCAGTGGCAAACGTGTGGGGTACCTTTTCATTTGTGTCTCTAGTTGAGAGCTACGAGCTTGCTTTATAATTTTAGGCTTCAAGCAGAGTCATGCATGCCTGTTCACAATATGAATGGTATGTGAACAAGGTTAAAACTCACAAGGTTGCAGGTCGTGGTCTTGTGAGTCTCTATCCTGTTCATTTGGAGGTCAGTGACCTCGGGGTCCATGACCCATGAGGGTGGTGTTTGAAAGTCTTTGCCCACTCACTTCTCGGGATTTGCCAACATGACCTTTGGGTATTCTAGATTACGGTCTATAGGTTGCAAGTCTGGCCTTCAGGTATTTAGGATTGCCATCTTGAGGTCTAGGACCCTTCATTCAGGCATTAGAAATTACCATCTTTAGGTTGTGGGTCTGGCTTTTAGGTATTAAGAGCTACCATCTCCAGGTCTTCGAACGGGCTTTCAAGTATTCATGGGCTACTGTCTCTAAGTTGCAATCTCTGGGACAATTTTTCTTGCAATCGTTTTTGTGAGATTGATCTTCGGGTATTTTATGGATTACCTCATTGGGGCTGTGGCTCCCAGTAAAACAGCATTGTTTTCTCGCAACGACTGTCTCTTGTGAAATAGCGCATTCCTTTGTTTCTTGAAGCTTGATGGGAGATCTCTATTGGAGGATTGGGAGAGCACCACTAAAGAAGAATCCTCTAAAGAATCTCAGCATTTTCTTAAAGATGAGTCCATCTGGAGGTGCCGTTAGAAGAGTAGCCATGGGAACTATGGATTAGCATGTTAAATCCAAGAAGGAGAAGTTGACCAAGAGGGAGATATCAGTCAGTGAAGAGGAGACATCTGCTATCAAATCTGTGGAAGATCTCTGAAGATTGCTTGGGTTTCGGCAATTTCGACCCACTTTACTTCTCTAAGGAAAACGCTGCGTTTGTTTGTTTTTTTTTTTTAAAATAAGAGCTATGGCAGGTTAGGTTTCTAAACTGCCAACCTGCCCTGAATCAGGGAGAAATGACCCGACTTGGAAGGCCAAAGGCTGACCCTTTACAACTTCCTGATAAGAAGCTGTGGTGTTCCTAATCTTGGAGAAACCATCATATCTTCTCGCTTTATCATTTCCTTTACCTCTCTGTAGGTCTTTTCCTTTCTCTTCTGAGCTTCCATTTGATTCTTCTTGGTTACCATGGCTTCCAATTCAGATTCTTCCTGCCTTGAGTCTCTAGCCAATGAAATCTTTTATGACCCCCCTTACTTTCCCCAAGCTTGTGATGTCCTCTATCTGACTCATGACCTCGTAGAGACTGGGGTGCCCTTTTAGGACTCTTCTTTGGGCCTTGCTGATATCATTGCTCTCCAAGTGGAGATGGCAGTAGAGGAGGGTTATTTTACTGCTGCCATGCTGATTGAGGGCCCCCACTCTTGGCGTACTGGCCACATCATTCTTCACCACACCAAACTTTTTGGAGGACTCCTTTTTCCCTTCCTCTATCCTCTCTTCATGGACATAGTCCATTTTTGGAGGGTGCCTTTAGCCCAGTTCACCCCCCATTCTATCATGATGATAGTCGCTTTCATAGCGACCTGTTATCTTTATAGGGTTCCAATGTCCTTGGAGTTCTTCCGGTGCTTTTTTGAGCTGGAATTTCCTTTGATCTTTAGTTTTTCCAAGGGGTATTATAGGCTGGTGTTGTGGCATCCAATATTGGGCTGTGTTCTGTCTCTAGAGGGGAATTGGAAATCCCAATTTCTCTTCGTTCGGCTTGATGATTCACCAGTG
This sequence comes from Parsonsia alboflavescens, assembly GCA_028571225.1. Classification (NCBI taxonomy): domain Eukaryota; kingdom Viridiplantae; phylum Streptophyta; class Magnoliopsida; order Gentianales; family Apocynaceae; genus Parsonsia; species Parsonsia alboflavescens. Next base: position 3,316 of record JAOXNR010000752.1, read on the forward strand.
GAGAGATACGCTAACTAAAACCTTAACCGACTCTTCTACAATGAGCTTCCTCCCTTTGTCCTTAGCTTGGCTCAACACCAGGATCTTCTCATGATCTTGGCCCAGGGTCGAATGCCTTTCTCTTGTTTGGCCTAAGTCTTTTCTGGAACCTGCGGGTCTGAGTTGGATGATGTTGTGCAACCTCCCTCCAACCTGTGCACACATGGGGATAGCTTCTTCCAGTAAGTGGTCTCTCTGAAGCTGGCTTCTTTGCTGCTTTTATTTTCCCTGCCTATCTGATGGCCACTCTTTCATTTTTTTTTTTTTTTTTTTTTTTACAGTTCTAAGAAGCCTTGACTGGCTTTACGGAGCAAGCCAAGGAGGCGCAGGCCTGAGCTAAGGTGCCACCAGGTCAATAAGTCGTGAGAGAGTTCTGGCTTTTGTAGGGCCTTCTATTCATCCGCGAGGGAGAGGTTGCAGGACCCTAGCTACTATGCGTCTTGGCAGAGCGGGCCCAGGCCGTGGAAGTAGGGGGGCAGGTTGTGGTGTTGAGTCTCTCGGGGTGGCAAGCAGGACCCATGTTGCCATTCACCGCAGAGCTGAGATGATGGTCATGTACGCAGAACCTTTTCAAGGTCCCCCAATTGAAATCTCCAGCTTAGACTCTGACTTGTTTTCTTGGGAAGTCTTGTAATAGCTTTGGGATTAATGCATGTGTTGTTGAGCACTGGATATTTTGCAGGGGTCTGTTTGTGACCTTCTGCTTTATTTTTTGTCTTTACAAACTGCGTAATGTGTTTCTGTCTCTACTTCGAGCAATATTTCTGATTTTTATACACTTAGCTTTTCAACAATGGCATGCTTGCATAATTGAATTGTCATTTGAGGAATTTAGATTAATACAAGCGTAATGACTGCATGAACTTCGGGAGAACTTAGCTTTAAATCATGTTGAGCTTGTTGCTAAACGTGACCAGTGGGTCCAGGAGGTCTTTCGTATCTTAGGCAACCTTTAGGCATAAAACTTTTTTAAGTGACAGGCATTCCAAGGTCCCAGGAGTTGTCTTTCGTCAAGATCAGCTAGTTTGTAGCTTCCTCCTTTGTGGACTTCTTGGATTAGGTAGGGTCCTTCCCAACCATCCTGAAGCTTGATCAATTGACCTTGTTTGCCAACATCTGACCTCTTGAGGACCATTTCTCCAACTGCGAAATGTTTTTCTTTCACTTGCTTGTTGAAAAAATTTGTTACCTACCTTTTGTATGTCCTATCTGCTTCAGTTACCTTATTTCTGACCTCTTCAAGGAAGTCGAGGTCTGCTCTTCTCTCCCCCTCATTCAAGACTGAGTTGTACTCGGTCAGTCTTAAAGATGTTTCTCCAACCTCAACTAGCATTATTGCTTCTGCTCCGAAGCATAGACTAAATAGGGTTTCACTTGTAGCTTTTCTGGGAATGGTCCTGTATGCCCACAGTATGCTGGGAATCTTGTTTAGCCAATCGAGCTCAGTGAGTCTCTTTTTTAATCCTTCTAGGATCGTTCGGTTCATAACCTCTGTTAACCCATTGGCTTGTGGGCAAGCTACAGATGTTAGTCTTTGCTTAATGTGGAGGTTCTCGCAGAAGGTCTTAAATGGATCACCGGTAAACTGACGGCCATTGTCTGAAATAATAGCTCGCAGGATCCCAAATTTGCATACGATGTCCGTCCATACAAAGGACTGGATCTTTTGAGATGAGATCACTGTCACAGGCTCTGCCTCGACCCATCTGGTGAAATACTCTACAATAACTATGAGTAAATTTCACACCCCCACTCCCTTTATGAAAGGTCCGAGGATGTCAATCCCCCATATGTCAAATGGTACTGAGACGTTGATTGGTTGGTATTTCACTGGTGGAAGCTGTGATTTGTTCCCATGCAGCTAGAAACTAGTGCATTTCTGTATGGCCACATCCACGATTACAACCATTGTAGGCTAGTAATACCCTGTTTGTAGGATTTTCTTTGCGACAGTCTTCGCTCCTATGTGAGAGCCACATATGAAGCTATGTACCTCGTTGATCACATATTTCCCTTCCCCTAGACTTAAACACTTGAGTAGTGGCCATGTGTACGACCTTTGGTATACCTCATCGTCCCCAATCAACATATAGTGAGATGCCTATCATCGCACTCGACGAGCTTCTTTTGGATCGTCAGGGAGGTCACCGTGTTTAAGGAATCTGAAGATGGGGTATCTCTAGTCTGCTTGATCCTCTATGACAAGACTTTCCTCTCGATCAGTGCTGGGAGAGAATAGTTGTTCCACAAGCATCTTGGCATTGGTTCCAGCTACTTCTTTGTAAACTTTGGACAAAGTGTCCATGTCTGAGTTTTGCTCTCTGGAAATTTTTTCAATGAGAAAGTAGTCAAGCTTTGATACGTTGTCTCTCACTCTTTTGAGATACTTGACCATGTTGTCCACCCTGGCCTAATATTCCCCAGCTACTTGGCTGGCTACTACTTGTGAGTCTGTTTTGGCATGCAATTTATGCACTTTGAGGGCTCTTATAAGTCTTAATCCTGCTAGGAGAGCTTCATACTCTGATTCATTGTTCGAAGTTGGGAAGTTGCACTTCACAAAGTAAGGGATTCTCACTCCCTCAAGGTTGATCAGTACAATCCCTGCCCCCGAATTCTCCTTCTTTGTAGACCCATCTGTGAAAATGGTCGAAACATTGCTTTCACAAGTGTCTGTCGACTTCAATGGTGCCCTGGTACATTCCTCTACGAAGTCCGAAAGAGCTCAAGCTTTGATAGCCTTCCTTGGCTCAAATTGGATCTGGTACACAAAGAGCTCAAGGGACGACTTCATCATTCTGCCTGAGAGTTTAGGCTTTGTCAGAGCTTGTTTCAGGGGTAAATTTGTTAGGACTTTTATCGAATAAGCTTCAAAATAAGGCTTTAATTTTCTTGAAGTGATAATAATGAGGTACAAAAAATTCTCGAGGTCTGTATATCTGGTCTCCAAACCTCGAAGTAAACGGCTAACATAGTAAATTGGAAATTTTTTACCTAACCTTTCTCCTATTAATATCGAACTTACTGCCTTTTCAGTCGTGGTCAGGTACATATAGTTTTCTTCTTCTGATCTCAAAGAGACTAATTGAGGAGGTTTACCCAAAAAGTCCTTCAACTTGATGAATGCTTCCTGACAGCTTTCAGACCACTGGAAGTCTTTTGGCTTTTTTATGGTGTGTAGAATCTTTCTCCTTTGTTTGCCATCTTGCTGATAAAGCGTCCTAGGGCTGCCCTTTTCCCTGTGAGGCTTTATACTTCTTTGAGATTTCTAGAAGGTTCCATATCTAGGAGGGCTTTGATTTTGTTTGGATTGGCATATATGCCTCGCTCAGAGATCATGAAGCCTAGGAACTTTCCTGCAGAGACCTCGAAAATGCATTTCTCTGGGTTGAGCTTCATGTGAGCAGCCTTTAGGGTTTGGAAAGTTTCCCAGATGTCTCTTATGAAATCCTCTGTAGTTTTGGATTTAATCACTATGTCATCCACGTAAACCTCAATATTTCTCCCAAGCTGCTTCTTGAAAATTTTTTGCATCGCCCATTGAAATTCTGCCTCGGCATTTTTCAAACCGAAATCCATCTTGGTGTAGAAATAAGTCCCGACCTCCGTGATGAAGGAGATCTTTTCCTTGTCTTTTAGGGCCATTGGAATCTAGTGGTACCTTTTATATGCATCGAGGAAACACAGCCATTGGTATTCGGCTGTGAGTCCACCATCTGCTCAATGTTGGGAAGGGAGTAAGAATCTTTCTGGCAAAATTTGTTCAATGTGGTGAAGTCTACACACATCCTCCATGTCCCTTCTTTCTTTGGTACTACCACAGGAGTGGCCAACTATTCCAGGTACACTACTTCCTTCAGAATCCCAACATCAAGGAGAGCCTGGACTTCTTTTTGCTATGACCTCGTTGCCTTCTGGGGTAAAGGTCCTCTTCTTTTGTTTCACCGGCTTGACCCCGGGCTTGAGCCCGACCTTGTGTTCAACAATGGTTCGTTCAACCCCTTCGAGGTCGCTGGGCTACCATGTGAAGACTTCTAGATTTTCTTCAACGGAATCTACCAACTTCCCTTTAATCTTTGGGGGTAAGAGCTCTCCAATTTTAATCCCTTTCTCCGAGAATTTAGGATTAAGGAAGACTTTCTCTCCCTTTCCTGTTGCTTGAATTCTAAAGTGGCCGTCCTCTTTAGGGAGGTCAATGCATTCCTCTGGTTTGGGCTCCTGGGAACTCCCTTCATCACCCCCAGCTAGGTAGCATTTCACTGCTTTTTGCCTATCTCCTTCAAGGGTAATCTAAACCTCTCCAGCTCGGATTCTCATGTTGTAGTTAAGTAGGGAGATCTCTGCTTTTAGGTCCATGATCCCCCTGCAACCAAGTATGGCATTGTAGGTCCCGGGGGCATCTAAAACCATCTAGTCCATCATCTCGGTGACTTCTTTGCCATCCACTCGGATTGTGGTTGGGACTCTCAAGACCTCGTCAGCGTAGGTAGTACTGCTGTTGAAACTGGTCAATGTAGTGTCTGACTTCTGTAGTGAGCTTTTGTCGATCCCCATTTGATCGAAGGCGTTGTGATAGAGAACATTGACTGCATTTCCGGTGTCTACCAGGATTTTCCTTACCAAGAAATCACCAACCTGGAGTGACACCGTTAGGGGCTCTGAATCTCCCCTACGAGCTTGCTTCGATTTCCTTTCCATGGCATTTATTTCATCGACTGGGGCCCTTTGATTTTGTGGAACCGCTGGTGATGGGTTTGCAGGCCTTGCATTTTTGGCTAGGAAATCTTGTAGGTGGCCCACTTTTATAAGAATTTCAATCTCGGGCTTGAGGTCGAAGCAGTCTTCCGTGAGATGGATATCCTTATGGTAGTGGCAAAACTTTGCCTTTTTCCATGACCATCATAACCTCATCCCGTGACGTCATGAGTGGCGTGAATACAAGGTCGGGGATGGTCTTCCTTCTTTTGTCGGAGGTCACCCCCATGGGGTGAGAATCCTTCCTGTCTCGTTTTGTTTTTTGAGGACTCTTTGGATATCCTGTGTTGTCGCTGTCTGTGGTTGAAGAGAAGCCCGGGATTTTCTTTTGAACCTCGGTTTCTTCAGCCATGATCAATTTTTCCAGGAACGTCTGCAGCTCCTTAATTGTTTTCACCTACTCTTCGGCAAGTCTAAGGGCTACGTACCCCCATTGCAAGCCTTACTTGAATGTAGTGATGTAAATGGTATCATTCGTTTGTTCGATCTCCACTGCTTCGTCGTTGAAACGACTGTAATAGCTCTGGGTGCTCTCACTGACCTTTTGTTTGATGAGGCAGAGGTCGTTGATATCTTTCTCGCACCTTGAGCTACTTTGATAGTTTTTCAAGAACAGCTCTTTCAGCTGCGACCAACTTGAAATGTTGGCCTCAGGGATTTATGTGAACCATGATTGAGCCTTTTTGATCAGCGTGGATCTAAAGGCTTTGCATTTGGCATGGTCGGGGTGTTCAAACATCTCCATATAGGAGATGTACTCGTCAATGTATTGTTGTGGCTCCCCTGTACTGTCATATTTTTCTCCAGCTGTGGGGCTTTGAAGTCTGAAGGCATCTTGGCTTCGGATGCTATGGACAAACGGCGAGGGCTCGGTTAGATCCACAATGCATTGTTGCACATGATCGATTGAGGGAGTTGTAGTCCTTAGTAGGTTGTGGGCTACCTCTCGAGTGTTTTCGCTTGCCATTTTGATCAGGTTATGGCGAGAGGGTATCCTTACCCCAAGTGGAGTTCGCAGTGAGCTCCGTTGTTCTTCAGGGGCTGCATCCTGTCCCTGGCTTCTGGAGATGGCAACTCAATTGAGCCTATCCCTTAAATCATACCCCTTTTGATTATTTAGGGTCTCCCTGAGGTCGGTCATAGGCTGAGACCTTGCACCTTGTGACATTTGTTGTGGCCGAGTTGCATCTTGGTCTATGTCATCACGAAGGGGGTCAGTCGTTGCCTCAGAAGGTTGAAACCTGTCTGGTTGAGTCTGTCTAGTTTGTCTCCTGAGCGGTCCCGTTTCTCTCCTGAGCGGTCCCGTTTCTCTCCAAATAGGCTTTGGAATGCGCCCAGTGGAAGTGTAGTCTCTTCTGCCTTAAATTGTCTCCAGGGCAGCCTTCATCCTTTCCATTAGAATCACCGGCATGGATACCCCGGTTCCTCCATATCTTTGTGGCCTTGGCAGCCTGGAGTTATTGCCATTCCCAATGAGATCTGGGTGTCTCTCATGTGGCCCTTCTTGCGCCAGCGTTCGGTTGGTCGGGATATTATGAGATGGGCTAGGCCGTGAAAGCGAGGGTTGATTTTGTTGGGTGCTTGGCCCTGGATTGCCGTCAATTACAGCTTGTGTTGGCGGTGGCCTTTCCGACACTACCTCTTCAGTGGGTAATTGTATTCTAGTTGGTGGCCTGCTGCAGCATAGAGGCTGTGATTGAGCCATTAGGATTGCTTTTATTTCGTTTTATATATGGAAAAAGTCAACCTTTTCTATTCTGACTTCCCACAGACGGTGCCAGAAGTGATAGGGTCCAAAAGTGTTGCGCTGGATCACTCCGCAGATCCTGATGGAGCTCTGCCGTCAGCAGCCTGAAAAAGTAAGAAAGAGAGGTCACCGGAGTGGGCTGTCTCCTAGGGAAGAGCTCCGATGAATAAGTTAGTATTCAGGGAAAGTTTTACGGTAAGGATGGTTCTCAAGAAAGCAAGAGAGTTTTTTCTTATCCCCTCAGATTGACTGGGTATTATTGTTTAAGTAACCAGAAGAATGATCTGTTACCTCCTGAAATCCAATTCCCTTTGACGTCGCCCTCTGCAATCAGGATAACGGTGAAATTTAGTCAAATCCCGCCAATTGCTCTTGCGATTTTGGAGTTTCCTTGTTACAATTGATCTTTCCATTCACGTTTCTATGAGAGCTGAGAGCTCACTAGCCGACCTTTAGACCAACTTCGCGACCTCCCCTTAGACATTAAGAAACTCGATCTCTTTTGGTGAGGTCGCGTTGAGTGACCCTTGACCTCTTGGAATGACTAGGAATCGCACACCAGTCGTTGCGACATGGAAGATTTATGATTGAGACCGGAGTTCACCAGATCGAAGTCGAGGTCTGGCAAGACCTTTGCTCGAGCTCATTTAGGAGGTTGGTGACTTCTAGACCCATGACCTGGAGGTCGGCAGTGGCGAGTTGCTTGCCCACGCATCCTCGTTGATTTCGTGAGTCTGACTTTCAGATATTGAAGGTACGGGACCCTCTGACTCATTCGGGTTGACCTTTTAGTCCGGGTCTTACCCGTTTCACCCATCAATATGATTATATATATATATATATGCCAAAACGACGCCGTTTCAGCAGTTGCGCTC
>JAOXNR010000754.1:0-10728 GCA_028571225.1 Parsonsia alboflavescens
ATTCACTCATAGAATCCTTAGGCATGAATATAGCATTTCCACCAAACAAAGAATAATCATGCTTATAAACTTCATCACATATGACTTGGCTTGACAAACCAAACACATTGTCACAAGCATATTCTTTCACAAACTCAAAATCCATAAAAGCTGTTACTAAACTCAAAGAAGTATGAGACATGCTTTCTCAAAATAAGAAATCATTATGTTCAAGAAATTTCACTATAGCACCTTGCTTATGAACATCAAGCATCTCTAAACACACATTTAGTCATAGCAAGCAATCTTTCGTGTTCAAATTTCAACAAACTATCACCTAGTGTAGAGATTAGAGTGTACCACATTAACATCTCACTTATCATCCTCTTGTCCTTGTCTTCTGTTAGCTTGTTTAGGCCTTCAAAAACCTGAAATTTTGGCAAAAGAACACTAGAAAAACAGTGTTCAATGTTAGAAATGGGTATTGAAATCTCCTAGTCCATATTGAAAATCAAATCACTCTCTTTATCTTTCTCTTCCTCACGAGATTCTTCGTTTTCTGCGCTCAAGTCTTTTTCAATCACACCGTCATTTATCATTTCAAGTTCTCTCTCAAAGTCATTTTCAAAGGCATGCGCTCCTTTTTCTATTCTCTCTTGTTCCTTTTCTCTCTCATTTCTGTCCAGATTTTTCAGGTCTCACTCGGTTTTCTTTTTTGTCCAGATTTTTTAGCTTTCTCTCGGTTTTCCTTTCTATCCAAATTTTGCATATTCTGTCCAGCTTTTCTTTTTCTCCATAAAATTTTTTCGTTCTCTCAAGAATTTTGTTTTGATCCATGTATGCTTCATGAGGTTTTAAAGGATTCAAATGTATCTTGCTACCTTCAAATTCCAGCATATACTTGTTCTTGTAACCATCATATATCACTTTTCTATCATATTGCCTTGGTCTACCAAGTAACAACTGTGTTGCTTGCATAGGTACTACATCACAAAGCACCTCATCATGATATTTATCCATAGAGAATGAGATCCTTACTTGTTTGTCAACCATCTCTTCACCACTATCATTTGGGCCTTGAAGCTTGTATGGCTTTGGATGGTCTAAGCAAGGTAACTTCATCTTTTCAACTAAGTATGAACTTGCAACATTCACACAACTAGCACTATCCACTATGACACTACAACGATGTCCTTGTATCAAGCATCTTCAATAGAATTTACCAAGAACTTGCTTCACTTGTTTAGGACCAAATTCATCTCCTTGCCCTGCAACTAGAGCCACGGTTTCTTCCTTATCAAATGCTTCATCAAATTGTTCTTGGAGAACTCTTCCTCTTAGCTGTACCCTTTGCACATTACCTCCTCTGCCCCTGCCACCTTTCTGAAATTGATTTCGGCCAACTCTATTGAGGGCTGGTGCACTGTCAAATGTGTTCACCCTTCTCTGGAACTCTATTGATCTTTGTACTAAGATCTTATCTCATGGTTCCCATGTCCTTTCTAAGTGATCCCAACTCCAAAGACATCCTTTGTAGGACTTCATTTATAGAAGACATGGCAGCATTGTCCTCTAACACATTAGAAGCAATTGATGCACTTGCAACTTCTTTTGACATAATGTATCTTCAATTCGACTTGCTGAAACAGAAAATGTGTAACCTCTCACCACTCGTGTATCACTCTTAAATTGGCTTTTTATTCACTCTAATGTTCTCACCCCTTAGCCTTTTTCCTCTCTTAGCTCTTCAGAGTAGACAATGACTTAACAAGGTAATCAACTCAAGCATCAAAACCTCAAAACAAATGGCTTATATCTTCCAACTTATAAGAATCAAAGAGATAAGAATTTCAAAGAAAATGGTCAATGAACAGAAAGTAGATGAAAGGCAATATAGCAAACACCTTGAGGACAAAGAAAACTTGTGGTCAAATTTCTGGAATTTCAGCTTCACAGTGTCCAGATTTTCACAATTCAAGAGGGCAATTAGACAAATCTATGAAGCATATCATATCTCAAACTCTTCCCAACATGTTAAACTTCAAAGCAATGCATTCAATTTCATAATTTCCAGATCTCAACCGAATTTTTTTGGCACTTTTTTTTGAAATCTTTTTGACAGATTTTTTTGGTTTTCACTTTGGAGATCTTTGATCTCTCTTTTCCCTTCTTTCTTTTTTTTGTACTCTTTTCGATTTTGCTGAGAAGGGGAAGAATTAGATTCACAATCAAATTGAATTGGCCTTGATTTTCAGATCTAGGACACAATTCCACAAAAGATCGAGAGAAGAAACAAAGATTAATTTAAGGAACAAACACAAAACAAACATAGATCTCAGATTTTTCAATGAAACAACTAAGATCTAAACACTTAAACAAGAAAGCAAATAAGGATAGGCAAACCTCTTGATGAATAGCCTAAGTTCTGATTCTTGAATTATGGCTGGAATTTCAACATCCATCTATCCAAACCCAAGGTCACTCATAATATGAAATTTGCCCAAGACTTCAACAAGAGATTCAAGCAAGTGACTAATGACCATGATTGTCCTCCAATATGATCTATTAGTTTGGATTTCTTCAACCCAAATCAATTACCCTAGCCAAGTATTTTTAAACCCTTAAGTTTTACTAAGAACCCTAAAAGTGCCTTAGGAAGAACTCTCGGTTTTGGTACCTTGAATCCATTTGGAATTCAATCAAATTTCTGAGAAGTGTTTGTGGAAAAATTCTAAAATGCAATACAAATGAAGGCCTATTTATTAGCTCAGCCCCAAACATGATTAGGGACTTAATTAGGCCTCTTAAGCTAGCTTAGAACGTGAAGATAACAGCTAACAATAAGTGCAAAAGTCTAACTAAAGTCAAGATAACAAAGCTGCAAAAACAGAGGACTGGAGCTGCAAATTTCTGTAGGCTGTTCAGCCTGACTTCTCATGCTTCAAAAGGCTTGTTTTCTTCATTAAACGCTCCTCCTTGATGTCTTCTATCATCCACAAGTTGAGCTCTTTCCTTGGTTCAGCCTCCATTGACAGTAGTGCTTCCAACAATCTTGTAAAGTCTAGCAAAGTCTCAACACATTTGTTGAAAGTTTCAGCTTTGTTCATTCAATTTCCAACTTTGAATACATTATAAGCTTCTTCAACTTGCCAATCATCGTCAAGCGTAACTTCTTCAATCCTGTCAAGAACTTCAAGTTGTTCTTCATGGCCTAGCTTCAATACCAACCTTGCTACTTTCATCCTCAAACTTCCATGCTTATACTTGAAATATTGATCTTTGTATGCATGAATCAACTTCTTCATCTTGTAAATCTTCATTCTTTAGAATTGAACTTAAATCTTCTCATCTTCTCATTTGGTAGATTCCATGAGTTCTCCCATCTCTTGATAGCTCCTTGAAACCCATTAGGCATCCTCCTCCAAAGCCACAAATTTCTCGCCATGGCAGTGTCAATTCTTATACCACCTAAAGAAACCCCACATTTTGCAGTGTTGTTGTATGTCAATTGCATTCTTGAACAAGTGATCGTGACACAAAGTTCAGGGACAAGGTATTTTTCCCTTATTCCGATCCTTATAAGCAAAAGTTAGAAACTATTGTAACCCTTGTCATGCTCTTTGGACAGGTAATCTATCACATCAATCCATGACCTATCCAGTACTCCTATTTATTTTAGTTAAAAAGCATAGAAAGTTAGTGAAAAGATTGCTTGTCATATCAGTACTCTGATAAAAAGATTAACTTTATTTGAATTGAAAATTAGTTTCGCTAGATTAGAGACTGAACCACCAACCAAATCCATTAACATGTGTAAAATAAAAAAATAGTATTTTTCCTATGAAAAGATGTTAAACTATACTAAGTGTTGCAATGAAACCATTCAAACATCTGGATAAGAATTCCAACAACCTATCTAATTGACAAATGGTCCTCATCTATTTATACATTGGTAAGCCTATGTAACCATTTAAATGCATATAACAAATATTTAAACCAAATATTTGAATCTCAAAATCAACTAGCACATACTACAATACCAGACTATGGGTATAGTCAAGCACTACCATGTATCACACAAAAGTAGTCAACAATACCGCAATCACAACCTGCAATTATCTAATGGCAATAGGACTAAATTTCATAAATAGATTCAAAAACCAGAGAAAAAATTGCAATGAAACTATTAAATTGGCCACATAACAAACTGTAATCTACCAAAGAACTGGAAAACAATGTAGATGCATGTGCCTATTCTAAAAATCCAAAAATGGGAGAAGAAAACATGAGGAACTAAGGACAATAGGCATATAAATATAACTCAATCAAAACTTCTGGACATGTATTCTCAACCTCATACAAAACTCCACAAGCAGAGGCATTCACGTAGATAATTATTTGTTCTAAGAACTCCACACATTTTGAAACGGTTAATTACCTTCTAGAACAAATTAGCAAAATCATCAAAACAGTGAAGCGTGATACAAATTCGCAAAATTATCCAAAGACTAACACAAAGAGTGAAGTACGTAGATGCTAATAATGGAATCTCACTCTCCAGCAAGAAGGACTCATCGAAGCTTCATCCTAGTCACATGTTACTCCATATGCTGTCAACAGATATAGGCGACAGTCTATTTAGCTCCACAACTGTTGAGGCAACGCCCTAGTACCGTAATTTGTCTTCTCAGTGTGTCAATGGCTATATGTGAATCATGCTTCTCATGTGTCAATTTGTCTAATTTTTGGAAGTTCTTCTTCAAATGGAGGTGTTTGAGGATGATTGGAATTTCTACTGGCTTTTGAACCCTCACGAACAAAGTGGGTTTCAGAGGTGTCCAAATGCCTTGAGGATTTAAGTCATAAACTTGTCTAAATCATTTTTCAATAAAGCTTTCCTGTGTTAATTAGTCAAAAGATTTCTTGTCTTAATTAGTTTAAAAACATGATTTTTAATCCTAAATTGTAACAATTAGATATGTACAATTCCTCCGAACACTTATTATAGTGTTACTAAAATAATTAATAATGCTAATGAGGTTTTTCGGGGAAAAAAAAGTATAACTGATATGAATATAGTGACCAATTAAGTTTTCTTTAAAAATAATTGAAATTTATATTTTATTCCCATGTTTTTACTTTGGTGTTTACATATATTAGTCTACATGAGTATAGGAGTCAATTACATTTACTAATTTATATATTATATTCTTCCTTTTATAGTAATTAATTAGGTAATTATGCTATGATAAGTATTGTTTGCTAAACCTCTAACCTTATTTCATTATATCCCTAAGGTCCTTTAAAGGATAATTAACAATTTCCTTTGTCAAATCCCTTATACTCCTTATAAAAAATGTCTTGTTAATACTGCAACAACCTTTAAACTTATTTAATGCATCCCTAAGAACCTTTAACTGAAGATTCAAATGTCCCATGTCAAATTCCTCTATGATTAGGGGTAGTAATTATGTACAATCTTAACATCATAATGTTCACACAATTTGACTCTATGATTAATGGTAGTACTATATATAAGAGGCTGTTAGTATACATTATTATCTAGAAATTAATTGAAAAACATTTTAAAAAATTAATCTAGATCCCTTGAATTGAAACTACCCTTTTTTTTTTCTTTTTTTAGGAACATCACCTTTGATGGTGGGGGTTTGGTAGACCCTTACTAGTTTATTGAAAAAATAAAAATTTTAAAACTTAAGGAAAAACATAATGCGCCTTACCCTTTGAGAATGGTGGAGACAAATCCACTTCTACATAATGCAATGAGAACTATATGCAATGTAACAAAGATCATCTCATATGGAAAGAACTAATTACAAGGCCCTGAGCAACTAAAAAGAGACCTAAATGAATTATATTAGAGATAATAAAGGTTATCACAAGCTTGATTGGAAAGGCAATCAACAACTTGATTACTTCTTTGCTTCATCTTGTACTTTCAAGTTCCCAAACAAGTTGGAGGTGAGGAATGCACATATTACCTTTTATTGGAGGATTTCTCATACTTCATAAGGATTCCCATAGTTAGTTTTCCCTCACATGGGTTTCCCATCTGGATATGACTATTCTACATGCAATGTTTTAAGTCTTTTATCATTGTAGTTTGTAAAAGAGTGATGGCCTATATATTTTGGAGATGCATGTATGTCTTATTATATTACATTTATATGATGTCTATTCCTGAATATCATGGTTGACATGCCGGTAAATATGCTATTGTTTCAAAAATATTTCCTGTGTTTCCAGATATGTTTAAGTCTGCTGATACAGTTTGGGAATCGCTAAAAAGTTGTTACTTGATTGAAAATCAACCATACCCCTGGTTTCTTGGATTTGGTTATGATGTGATTTCTTGATTTGGATGAAGGTTGTTAGGGTTCATTCATACAAGAAATCAATCAATGAAAAGAAAGGACTTGTCAAAGGTTCAAGGGTAATTAGATTGACCTTTGATGGTAATTCAGCAACAACCAATCTCTTGATTTGGTAGGCAATTCAATACCTCATCCCAAAGTGATTGAATGCCCTAAATGAAGTGTCTCAACAACCCTAAGGGGAACTCTTAAGAACACTCATGAAAGACCATGTTTGATCTTTTAAAACTCATAACTCAAAGTGTTTACATGTTTGTAGCTTGTTTTATTTTACAAAGATAATTAACTGTATATAGTCCCAAAGTACTAAATTAACTAAAAATTCTTGGGTAGGGTAATTTGATATAAGTACCATTAATACAAAACAAAAATAACATGAGAAACCAAAGAAAATTGCAAGAAATATCAAAGGAAGTCGACTAACCCGATGCCTTTCCAGTGCCGGACAATGCGCAGGATGGCTATTGGAATGCCTCCCATTCTTTATTTGTATTAAGTAAGAGCCGGATTCCCTTGTGCGCCAGCCATCAATGCTTCCTCTTCACCCTTTGTTCCATGCTTTGTCTTGCCTTCAATTTGCACTTTTTGTGGACTTGAACTAGGGTCTTTTAGGCACATTTCTAAGCCCTCGAACTCTTCAAATGACCCTTCAATGTTGCAAACATGGAACAACTTCTTTGATGGCTCGACTTGATCCAGTGTAGATCTCTTCATCATTGCTTCAACATCAAATAGTTCTTCTTTGTCTTGCACATTTGCCATCAATGTCTTCTTTATTCTTGAATCTTCATACTTGTATTAAAAATACAAGTTCTTGTACAAGGCTTCATTGCTTATCATCAAAGTTCTCTCATTCTTGAAGTGGAAGTTCATAGAAGCATGTTTTCTTCCATAAACTTCATCTTCAATGCACCCTTCCTTTGATGACTTCCATGATTGTTCCACCAATGCTAAGGTAGCTCCTTAATCCCTATTATTCCCCCTCACCTCAATAGTATTCGTCCTCGAATGTCGAAGTCCTACATAGTGAAGAGAATGATCACTAACATGGATTGAAAACCAAAAGGATAGTTACCAAATAACTCCTAGGGATTCGTCAGCTCGAAAGGATCTCCATCATTCCCCCTCAGCTTGAAAGGATCTATCCTTGAATCGGCTTCATCTACATCAAAAAGAGAAAGATCACTAACATTGAATGTTGAACTTACATTATACTACCATGGAGATCCACTTTGTATGCATTGTCATTGATCTTTTCTATGACTTGAAATTTTCCATCACCTCTTGGTTCAAGTTTACTCTTTCGAAATTGATTAAATCTTTAATTTCTCAAATGTATCCATACCCAATCACCAACATTGAACTTCATGCCCTTCCTAAATTTGTTGTGTTGTTTGACAAATCTTTGTGATTGTAATTGGATGTTTTCCCTTGCTTTGACATGCAACTTTTTAATCATTTTAGCTGTCCTTTTGCCATCTTAGTTATGTATTTTGGTCATAGGCAAAGGAATCAAGTCTAGAGGAGTCAAAGGGTTAGTGCCATAAGCCAACATCCCCTAAAGCACTTTCCAAAAATAACTTAGAAACTTGGTATCCCTATCACTAACAATAGTTCTAGGAGTGCCATGCAATCTAACCACTTCTTTGAAAAACAAATTTGCAACATTTTGTGAATCATCAACCTTTGAACAAGCGATAAAGTGTGCCATCTTAGAGAATCTATCAACAACCACAAGGATTGAATCCTTACCTCTCCTAGACCTAGGTAGGCCGAGAACAAAGTCCATGGAAACATGCTCCCAAGGTGCATGAGGAATAGGTAATGGCATGTAGAGACCATGTGGTTTTATGGTAGACTTAGCTTTCTTACAAACAATGCATGATTCACACACTTTAATTACATCTTTCTTCAAATGAGGCCAATGAAAAAGCTCCTTAAGAGTATCTAAAGTCTTTGAAATGCCAAAATGTCCCATTAAATCTCCCCTATGACTTTCAACAACTAGCAACTTCCTTAGAGAACATTTAGGCACACACAATTTGTCTTCTCTAAACAAGAAACCATCATGCAAGTAATGCTTGTCATAAACCAATTTTCCACACACAACAAAGACGTTCTTGAAGTCATCATCCTTTTCATAAAACTCTTTAATAAATTCAAATCCAAGCAACTTAGCATCAAGAGCAGTAAGTAAGGAATACCTTCTTGATAGAGCATCCGCTACCACATTTTCTTGACCTTTCTTGTATTGTATGATGTAGGGGAACATCTCTATGAATTTCACCCATTTTGCATGCCTTTTGCTGAGCTTTGATTGACCTTTCAATTACTTGAGGGACTCATGATCGGAATGAATAATAAACTCCCTTGGCCATAAGTAGTGTTGCCAATGCTCCAAGGCCCTAACCAAAGCAAACATTTCTTTGTAATATGTAGAGTAGTTCAAATTAGCTCCATTTAACTTCGCACTAAAGTAGTCAATTGGTTTCTTTTCTTGCATCAAAACAGCCCCAATTCCCACCCCCGAAGCATGACATTCAATCCCAAACACTTTGGAAAAATTGGGTAAGGAAGGAATAGGTGCACTAGCAAGTTTTGCCTTAAGCACTTGAAAGGCACTCTCTTGTTCACTCTCCCATCTAAACTTCTGTTTGGACTTAATAATTTCAGTTAAGGGAGCTGCGATGGTACTGAAATTAGACACAAACCTTCTATATAATGATGCAAGACCATGAAAGCTTCTTACATCACTTGCACTTTTTGGTGTTGGCCAATCTTGGATGGCCCTTACCTTTTCTTCATCAACATGTATCCCTTGAGATGACACAATAGAACCAGGAAATACAACTTGAGGTAAACAAAATGAACATTTCTTCAGGTTAGCACAGAGCTTTTCACGTCTAAGTATAGCAAAAATAGCCCTCAAGTGACTAGCATGTCCATGTATACTTTTGCTATAAACCAGAATATCATCAAAGTATAGACTACCACAAAGAACATGATTCATCAATCTCATGAATGTGCTTTGTGAGTCCAAAGGGCATTAAAAGCCACTCATATAATCCATGTTTTGTTTTAAAGGTAGTTTTCCATTCATCCCCTTCTATCATGCGAATGTGGTGATAGCCACTTTTTAGCTCAATCTTAGAAAAGCATGTACTACTACTTAATTCATCAAGCATGTCATCTAAACGAGGGATAGGGAAGCTATACTTTAAAGTGATTTTGTTGAAGCATCAACAATCAACATACATTCTCGACGTTCCATCCTTTTTGGGCACAAGTAAAACCGGTACCGCACAAAGGCTCATGCTCTCAACAACATAGCCTTTGGAAAGGAGCTCTTCCACTTGTATTTGCAACTCCTTAGTCTCCTCCAGATTGGTCCTATAGGCTGCTTTGTTGGGTAATGGAGCTCCCAGAATCAAATCTATTTGATGCTCAATCCCTCTCATTTGTGGCAAGGCTTGTGAAAACTCTTCCGGAAAGACATGTTGAAATTCCTTTAAAATAGAACAAACTTCTCTAGGAAGAGATGTGTTAGTGTCATCATAAAAATCAGTAGATACCAATGAATGTTTATACATAATTAAGACTAAAGGCTTGAAGCTCATACAAGCACTCTTCACCTCTGTTTCTTTTGCATAAAAACTCATTTTCTCTCCATTTTGCCTCTCGATTTCTTCCTTGTTCTATTCACTCTCTTTTCTGTCTAGTTTTACTACCTTCCCTCCAGATTTTTCAGACCTTATCTTCTCAGTTTTTTTCCCCTCAATCTCTCTAGGCTTTCACTCATTTTCTCTCTTTTCTTTTTCTTCATAAAATTCATTCATTCTCTCAAGAATTTTTCATTGATCCATGTAAGCTTTATGAGGCTTTAAAGGGCTCAAATGTACCTTCCTTCCATCAAATTCCAATGTATGCTTGGTCTTGAAACCATCATATATCAACTTCCTATCATGTTGCCATGGCCAACCAAATAACAAGGGTGTTGCTTGCATAGGCACCACATTACAAAGCATTTCATCTTGATACTTTCCCAAAGAAAATGAAATTCTCACTTGCTTTCCAACCTTCACTTCACCACTATTAGTCAACCATTGTAGCTTGTAAGGTTTAGGATGATCTAGGCATGGAAATTTCATCTTTTCAACCAAGTACGAGCTTGCAACATTCACATAACTACCATTATCCACTGTGACACTACAACAATGGCCTTGTATCAAGCATCTTGAATGGAATAAGTTTTCCCTTTGTAAGTCCTCTTCCTCACGAGCTTGTGTACTAAGTACCCTCCTAATCATATACATTTGCTCACAATCTCCTCCATTAGGATCAAAATCATCTCCTT
>JAOXNR010000755.1:0-10728 GCA_028571225.1 Parsonsia alboflavescens
ACTTAAATCTTCTCATCTCCTCATTTGGTAGCTTCCATGAATTACCCCATGCCATGTATGCTCCTTGATCTCCATCAGGTCACCTCGTTTCGCAACCAGCGAGACTCCTTCTTCCATATAAATTATTAGTCCTAGAATTTTTTAGGATTTACCTAAACTTTCATCCTACTTGCAAGGGTTTTACAAAGCTTTTTGTTTTGAGTCTCCTCTTCCTTCTTCGAGGATCCAGTTTCCCTAAGGCAATTTTTCTTTCTTCAAAACTTCACCAAGTGAGTTTTCTTTCCCTTTCATCTAAAAGTTTTGTAACTTTTTTTTCTCTCTTTCATATGTCGAATATGTCAAATCCATCATCTTCTGCGTCTAGTACTCCCTCCATCCAATCTAGAGAGACAGCCCTTTCTTCTTCCTCGGTTGATCTAGAAAACAGGGACCTTTATTCCTCCCAGGTATTGTCTAGGGAACCCTGGGTAAAAGTTAGGACTTTCAAACTCTCTGAAATCTTAGCCCACTCTATACCTTTTTCCCTAAATGCCGGTCTTGTTTTGAACCTCTATGGTGAGTTGGGGCTAAGTAAGGGCACAATTGTCGCCGCCAAAGGGCATGAATGTGCTTACAGTACTCGTGACAAGCATATAGTCCTTTATGCTTCTAGCCTCAGGGGAGGAATTCTTCTACCTTACATTCATCCCCTATTTTTTGACCTTCTCTACTTTTGGAGCTTTTCCTCAGCTCAACTTGTGCCCAACTCATTTCGGACGGTGGTCGCTTTCATAGTGACTTGTCACCTCTACCGGGTTATAGTCTCTTTGGAACTTTTTAGGTGTTTTTATAAGTTGGAAGTTCCTCAACTTCCAAAGGTGCCACGAGGTACCTTCAATTTACTCCTTGGCATAAGCTGGTCGGCTCCTTCCAGTCCTCTATGGGGGAGTGGAAACCCTTATTCTTCTTTGCTCATCTTCCAAACCACTTAGTCCGATCCGAGGCTTACCCGGATTGGAACCTGAATCGCTTGTTTTTCAATGAGCTCCATAACCGATCTGTTGATCAAGTCAAGCATAGGGATTTCCTTTTGGATTCTGGCAAGCCCAAAGTGGGATGTGCTCCAACTTAGCCTGAAGCCTTCCTTCGCCTTGCTGGATTAGGAAAACCAATAGGGCGCAATCTTCCTTCCCTCCAGGAAACTATTGCAATATCTTTTTTTGGTAGGAAAACCTCTTATATTTACTGTATTCTTGCTTTTACTGACTAGGATCTAACAACTTCTCTTTTTGGTCTTTGTAGTAATGAATTCATCACGGTGGCATGTTGCTTCTGAATCTTCCGAAGCCTCTATGGGTAGAGGTCCGGGTATCGCTGGTGCTTCATCTACTGTAGCTCTTGCTACTAAAATTACTATTCCCCAAGGCGAGGGGAGAGCGGTAGTGGCTAAGAGGACCAGGGAGGTGCCTAAACAAACTTCTATAGCTATCGGGATGGGGCCCTCTGACCGGCCCACTAAGATCTCCACCTCATCCTCTCCTCCCTCCCAGAATGTGAAGAAGACTCCTCCAGGTTCCTCTGGGAAGGGGAAGGCCCCAGCGACCCCCAAGGCTAAGGCAGAACTTTTAAGGTGTGCCACTGAGGAGATCACCACAACTTTTAAGAGATTGGGGAGTGCCGTCTTGGCAAACTACTCTTCAGCAGGGGATGCCAGATGGGTTCCCGACCTTGCTATGGCGGCATCCGACTCCCTGCTCCAGTGGCCTCATGCACAATCCTTCCTGATGGAGTGTGTTCCTCCAGTTGATTGGGGAATTTCCGGCAACTAACTAACGAGGAGGTCGACAAGTTTACCTCCTTCTTCCATTATGCAGTGAGTCTTCTTCGTGACCTTCTTTTAACTCGAGGTTGACTTTGTTCTACTACTGCCTCTATGTTGACCTTCTTTCCTTTTGTAAAGCCACCTCCTCCTTGGTGAATGAAAGAGAAGGCAAGTCGACAAGTTCAATAAAGACCGGGAGTTTGCCTCAATGGTTTCTAAGCTTCAAGACACCAAGGTCCACTTGGAGAAGGAAGTTGTTGAGCTCACTGCCTCTATAGAATCTACCAAAGTTTCTGTTGATTATACCAGCAAACTTCTCTCTTCATGCGAGAAGGATATTGCAGAAGCCAGAGCTGCCAACATGGCCATGTCCAAGCTTCTGGATTTGGCTGAAAAGAGGATAACAGAGCAAGAGGAGCACGCCAAGGAGCTCAAAGCCCAGTTGGGGGAACTCCAAGGGCTCTGTGACGAAGAAGGTAACCTCTCACTGGAGAAACTCGAAGAAGTCCCCACCTTCCAGAAGTATGTGGAGTCTCTGATCAAACCTTAGATGATATCTCTGTATACGGAGGTGGTGGATGAGTTTAAGGTGCTTAATACAGTGATGAAGCCCAACCCAACTATTGATTCCAATCTCTATCATCCAGAATTGGTTGTTTTTCTCCCTTAGCAGTTGGAAAATCAAGAAATAGCTTTTCCTGAAGAGGTTGTTGTTGCAAAGTCCTTGGCCCAGGTCAGCCAAGTTGAGAAGGGCTCTTCGAGGAAAGGGAAGGAACTTCTGGAGGTCGTCCCCAAGGTCAAGGAGGTTTTGGACATCACCCCCCACGCAATGGTGTCCCTTGAAGGTATTCCCATGTTCTGTGGTGATGATGCCATTGCCCAAATGTTTGCCTATCTTGTGCATGCTTATTCTGGAGAAGGTACTTGACCTTTAACAAGCTTGTCTATTTATTTTTGAAAAAGCTTCTAGCTGTCCCTACTGTTGATTTGCTTTGCAGGTCCTTCAGGTGTTGCTGAGGCAGAGGTATCTGGCGAAGAAGGGGTTCCTCCAAGCGGTTCTAAGCCAATCTATTCCAGAAGGATAGGAGGATGACGATAACATGCCCCTTGTGTAACGCCAATCCCGGAAGTGGCACTGGACCTCTTCTTGCTTTAGAATAGGATTTTCTACACTTTACAATTTCTACATATGTACTAAATATTCACAAAGGTCTGTTTGTGGCCGTCTATTTTTTCTATGACAATGTTATCCCCTTCAACGCCTTACTTTTATAGCTTTGCTATGTGTTCTGCTTTTACTTTTTTTGCACTTTGAATCTTGAGGCAAATTGAACTTGAAGCAATATATCGCAGAATGAAGACTTGATAAGCTTTAAAAAAGGGAATAACTTATCTTTCATTCATGTCTTGCTCAAATTAAAAATTGGTAAGGTCATTGAGCCCGCCATGACGCTCAGCAAGGTATTTTTAATCAGCTTCATAGGGGTTTTCAATGTCTTAATTAGCTTTAGGCATAGAACTTCTTTAGATAGCAGATGTTCCTAGTTCTCGGGAGTTATCTTCCTTCTAGATCAGCAAGCTTATAACTCCTTCCTTCATGGACTTCTTGGACTATGTAAGGTCCTTCCCAACTTTGTTGCAACTTGGTCAATTGACCTTGTTTCCCAACGTCTGATCTTTTATGGACCATTTCTCCAACTGTGAAATGTCTTGCTTTCACTCATTTGTTAAAAAATTTGTCACCTGCCTTTTGTAAGTTCTGTCTGCTTCCATTGCTTTGTTTTTTACCTCTTTGAGGAGGTCGAGGTCTGCCCGTCTCTCCCCCGATTTAAGATTGAATTATATTCAATCAGTCTTAAAGACTACATGTCAACCTCGATCGACATCAAGACCTCTGTGCCAAAGCACAAATTGAATGGCGTTTCTCCAATAGCTTTCCTAGGCATTGTTCTGTATGCCCATAGAATGGTTGGAATTTCATTCAGCCAAGCAGCTTTGCTACCATCTTTCTCGAGCTCGATGAGCCTCTTCGTGAGTCCTTCAATAATGGTTCTATTGGTGACCTCAGTGAGCCCATTAGCTTCGGGATTAGCTACAGAGGTCAACCTTTGCTCAATGTTCAGGTTTGCACAGAATATCTTGAATGGGTCACCAATGAACTGCTTGCCATTGTCTGATATTATAGCTCAGGGTAACCCGAGCCTGCATACAATGTTTCTCCAGACAAAGGACTAGACTTTTCGTGATGAGATGACCTCCATTAGTTCTGCTTCAACCCATCTAGTGAAGTACTCCATGGCAACGATTAGGAATTGAACACCCCCTAGTCCCTTCAGGAAGGGTCCTAGTATGTCAATGCCCTAGATGTCAAATGGTACTGATACATTGACGGATTGATATTTCGCTGGTGGCACATTTAACTTGTTCCCGTGCAACTGCAGCTCATGCATCTCTGTATGTTTTTCTCAATGTCTGAAACCACTGAGAGCCAATAATATAATATTATCAGTATCTTCTTGGCATCAGTCTTTGCTCCTATGTGTGATCCATATCTTCCGCTGTGTACCTCCTCAATAACATATTGTCCCTCCCCTTGGCTTAGGCATTTGAGTAATGGCCAAATGTGTGACCACCTATACACCTCGTCATCTTCACACTTGACGAGATTCTTTTGGGTCTTGCGAGCGGTCACCATGCTTGAGGAATCTGTAGATTGGATATCTCCAGTCTACCTGATCCTCTATAACCAAGCTCTCATCCTAGTTTATGCAGCTCTGCATTAGTTCCAGCTTTCTCTCGATCAGTGCATTTGCTTTTGCATTTTGCTCTATAGGTATCTACTCTATGAGAAAGTGCTCAAGCTTAGAGGAGATATCCCTTACTTGTTTGAGATATTTGATCATGTTGTCCTCTCTAGCTTCATATTCTCCAGCGACTGGGCTATCTATGACCTGTGAATCTATTTTAACGTGTAATTTCTACACTTTGAGAGCTCTTACAAGTCTTAGGCCTGCTAAGAGAGCTTCATATTCGGATTCGTTATTCGAGGTTGGGAAGTTGTACTCATAGAGTAAGGGATTCTCACTCCCTCAACTGAATTTTCCTTCTCCATTGAACTGTCTATATACACTGTCCAGACTTTGCTTTCACATGTGTTTGTGAGCTCCAGTGGAGCCCTTGTGCATTAGTCTACAAAGTCTAAGAGGGCTTCAGCTTTAGTTGCCTTCCTTGGCTCAAATTGAATTTGTTATCCCGAGAGCTCAAGGGACCACTTCATCGTTCTGCTTGACAGCTCGGGCTTTGCTAGAGCTTGTTTCAGTGGTAGATTCGTTAAAACTCTTATCGAGTAAACTTCAAAACATGGCTTTAATTTCCTCTAGGTAATGATAATGAGGTACAAGAACTTTTCGAACTTCGAATATCTAGTTTCTGGACCTCTAAGCAATCTACTGACATAATAAACAGGGAACTGTTATCTTGACCTTTCTACCAACAGTACAAAACTAACTACTTTCTCTGTGGCAGTGACGTACATAGACATTTCCTCTCCTAGCCTCGGAGAGAC
The DNA here is from genome assembly GCA_028571225.1 of Parsonsia alboflavescens. Lineage (NCBI taxonomy): Eukaryota > Viridiplantae > Streptophyta > Magnoliopsida > Gentianales > Apocynaceae > Parsonsia > Parsonsia alboflavescens. Next base: position 5,367 of record JAOXNR010000755.1, read on the forward strand.
AAGCTGAGAAAGCCGCCATAGGAAGTCCTTCAGCTTGATGAATGCTGCTTGACAGTCCTCGATCCACTGGAAGTCCTTCGGCTTCTTTATGACATCAAAGAATTTTCCTCTTTTGTCTGCCATTTTGCTGATAAAGTGCCCTAGTGCCACCATCTTCCCTGGTAGACTCTGAACCTCCTTGATGTTTTTGGGGGGTTCCATGTCTAGCAGAGCCCTTATCTTGTCTAGATTGGCATCAATAGCTCTTTCATAGATCATGAAACCCAGAAATTTACATGCTGAGAATTCCAAGGTGCATTTTTCTAGGTTGAGCTTCATGTGGGTAGCCTTTGGGGTCAGGAAAGTTTCCCTAATATCATCAATAAAATCTTCGGAGGTCCTGGACTTGCTCACTATGTCATCCACGTAGACCCCTATGTTCCTCCCATGTTGGTTTTTGAACACCTTATGAATAGCTTGCTGGAATTCTGAAATTGCATTCTTTAAGCCAAATGGCATTGTGGTGTAGCAGTATCTCCCGACCTCAGTGATGAACGAGATCTTTTCCATGTCTTTAATAGCCATCGAGATTTGGTGGTATCCCATGTAAGAGTCCAGAAAGCATAACCACTGGTATCCAGCTGTAGAATCCACCATTTGATCTATGCTCGGAAATGCATAGGAGTAGTTCTAGTAAAATTGTTTAAGTGTGGTGAAGTCCTCACACATCCTCGATGTCCCTTCTTTCTTCAGGACTACAATTGGATTAGCCATCCATTCGAGGTATACCACTTCTTTCAAAATCCCTGCATCCAAAAAAGCTTGGATTTCTCGAGTTATGCCCTCATTGCACTTAGCGGCGAAGGTCCTTTTCTTCTGCTTCACTCCTAGTTTGAGCCGAACCTTGTGTTCAACAATTTTGCGGTCCACTCCTTCGAGGTCTCTGGGTTGCCAGGCAAAGACCTTCAAATACTCTTGAATTGAATCAACAAGTTTCCCTTTGACCTTGGGAGGTAATAAGTCTCTAATTTTGATCCCTTTCTCAAAGAATTTTGAGTTGAGGAATACTTTCTCTCCTCTACCAGCTACCTGAATTCAGAGATTGTCATCCTTTTTCAGGAGGTCATGGCAGTCCTCCTTCTCGAGCTTAGGCAAGCTTTCCTCATTACGTTCAATAAGGTAACATTCTGCAGCAGGTTATTTGTCCCCTTCTAGGACGATCCAAGTGTCTCTAACTTGGATTTTCATGTAGTAATAGAGCAGAGCAATTTCTGCTTTCAAGTCCATGACCCCCCCTCAACCCAAGATAGCATTGTAGGCTCCAAGGGCGTCAACCACCGTCTAATCCATGACTTCAATGACCTCTTTGTCATTTGCACGGACTGTTGTTGGGACTTGGAGGGCCCCATCACATAGGTCGTGCTACCAATGAAGCTGGTCAAAGCTGTGTCTGACCTTATCAGTAAGCTCCTCTCTATGCCCATCCGGTCGAAGGCTTTCCTGTATAAGACATTCACGGAGCTTCCAGTGTCCACCAGAATTTTGCAGACTAAGGAATCTCCGATCTAGAGGGACACTGTGAGGGGTTCTGGGTCTTCCCCCCATGCTTGCTTCGACCTCCTTTCAATAGCATTTATTTCTTGCACAGAAGGTCACTGATTTTGAGGGGCTGCTGGTGGTAGGTGAGCTCGTCCCGCATTTCTAGCCAAGAACTCTTACAAATGACAATCCTTCACCAACCTCTCGATCTCCCGCTTGAGGTCGAAACAGTCTTCGGTAAAATGGCCATGGTCGTTGTGGTATTGAGAGAACTTGGCTGGGTCTCTTTTGGCCACAAGACTCTTGAGAGGCCTGGACAACTTCAGAAGTCCCTTTTTCTCCATGAATACCAGAATTTTTGGACGTTTCGAGGTAGGTGGTCACGAGGTCGGGGATGGGCTTCCTTCTCTTGTCTGAGGTCCCTCCTTCCTATTGATTGTCTTTTGCTATCCCACTTTGATTTTTGTGGGCTCCTTGGGTGCCCCATGTTGTCCCTTTTAGTGGCTGAGGCAAAGCCAAGGATATTCTTCTACACCGCTGTCTCCTCAGCCTTTATCAGTTTTTCAAGAAGCTTCAGCAGCTCCTTGATGGTTTTTACTAGCTCCTCAACCAGTCTGAAGGCCACATACCCCCTTGCAAACCCTGTTTGAAGGCAGTGGTGTAAATGGCATCATTTTTCTACTCAATCTCGACTGCCTTATCGTTAACACGACCATAGTAGCTCCAAGTGCTTTCTCCGACCTTCTGTTTGATGGTAAAGAGGTCGTTGATATCCTTCTCGCACTTCGTGCTTCTCTGATACTTCTTTAGGAATAGCTCTTTAAGCTATGTCCAGCTTGAGATGCTTGCCTCAGGGATGCCCTTGAACCAGGACTAGGCCTTTTTGGTCAGTGTCGACCAGAAGGCTTGGCATTTGACGTCGTCGGGGTACTCGAACATCTCCACATAAGAGACATACTCATCAGTGTGTTGTTAAGGCTCTTCTGTACCGTTGTATTTCGCCTCCAAGTCTAGGGCTTTGAATCCTGGAGGCATCCAATTGGTGCAGATGCTGTGGACAAAAGGCGAAGGCTGGATAAGATCCACATTCCTCTACAGCTCCGGATTAGCTGGGGGAGTCGCTCTCCTCAGTGGATTGGAGGCTACCCCTCAAGCATTATCTCTTGTCATTTCGATCAGGCTTCACCGAGGTGGTATCCTTACTCCAGGAGGAGTTCGTAGAGAGCTCTTGAGCTCTTTAGGATCCCGTCTCTGACTCTGTAACATGGTTGCTCGGTTAAACTTGTCCCTGAGGTCATAACCTCTCCCGTTGTTTAGGGTTTCCCTAAGGTCAGTCACAGATTGTGCTCTTGTCCGCTGGGACCTTTCTGGCTCTCGACCTATTTCCCAACCTGCTCCATGGGGTTGGAGGTCGTTCCTAGCTTCTGAGTACGAAAGCTGGTGATGCAAAGCTGGAGGTCGAGGTCGAACAAAAGCTGGAGGTCGAGGTCGAACGAGAAGCTCAAGGTCGAACATCAAGAGCTGGAGGTCAGTTGGTTCAGTCATCCCCTCCTTGTCGATCTGAACGTTTGAAGAAGAAGAAGACTTGAAGAGCAAGCTGGAGTTATTTATACATTGTTTTCTTTATTCATACTGAATTTTTATTTTTGAGTTATTTTCAAATTGCTCCTTTGTTTTATGTTTAATTGCCAGTAGGTTTAGAAAGGCAGTTTCGTAATTTTCTTATTGATAACCCTAGGTATTTAAGTTTTGTTTTCTTGTGATGCACAGTAGCATAATTTTTTTTGATATTGTGTTTTGGTTCTCTTCTTTTCTTCCTTTGGCTACTTTGGACTGAAGTTCAACTAAAGAAAAAGAAACTCATTTCTTAATTTTGTTAAAACAGAAGAAAGAATCTTGATCCTCGAATTTTGACTGGGTTAACCAAAACTTGAGCTATCCAATCGATCTCTCAAACAAGCCTCAAACTCTGGCTTGCCACGACCAAATGCATCAATTGGTATCAAAATAGAGATCCATGATGTCAGGAGGTAACCTTTTACAAAATTTAGCAGCCCTAGTAGAAGCAATGAAACAAGATAGAGAGGAGTCACGTCGAGAAAGTGAGAACTGGGGTGAGAGTTGCAACAGGAACGAGTAAGCCGAGAAAGACAGTTGCAAAATTTGACGTAGATGGCGGAAGAGTTGGTAGTCCAACGACCACCAATTCGACCAGAACCTATGATGTGATCTCAAATTTGGAGGAACAATTCCCTCTTCATTCAAAAATCAGCATACCTAATTTGAGATCCACCCAAGATTTCAACAAGAGGTTCAAGCTAGAACCATTGACCATAATGTCCCACAATATGTTCTAATGGATTGAATTCCCAATTCAATTTCAATTATCCTAGCCAAGTATTGAAGTTCTCTAGAGTTTCAATAAGAACCCTAGAAGAGCCTTAAGATGAACACTCAAGAAAAGTTGTATTTGATCCAAAAGGATTCTCTCAAATTGACTAAAATGTGTTTGTAGAATAATGTGTCTTGCAAATTACAAATAAAGATCTATTTATAGTCTCATCACTAAGACACCATAGGAATGATTAGAGACTTGTTTAATCATCTAAACAAGATTAAAACATAAAGAAAAATCATTAAAAACAAGTGAAATCGTCTAAAAAGGGGTCAAGATCTCGTTGTGGCCAAAACAAAGTGCGGCTATCCAACGCCTGCTCCAAATGTGTCCAGCACCAGATGCAGAGTCGGATGGCTACTGGAAATTCCAGTGGCAATCTGGTGCTGTTGTCCGGCACCAGATGGGACGATGGGGAGCGCTGGATGGTGCTCAGCCGTGCCATCCGATGCTTGTTCGTGCCGTCTCTAAGCCATGCACGTTTTGCACCTTGCCAACATCTTCCCAAGCCTTCCAAGGCTCTCCAACTTCATTCCCAAAGCTCCCAAGGGCTTGTTAATTGATTAAACAATCCTCTTTGAAGTCTTCTATCTTCCACAAGTTGAACTCGTTCCTTGGCTCTTCAGTCTTTAATGGTTGCTCTTCAAAGATAGTTGAGAAATCATCCATCTCTTCTCTCCTTCGAACAAATGTGATAATTACTTGCCTCAACTTGGAAGCTCTAACTCTCGTAATTGGTCCGAAAGGTATCATAGGTGTTGGATCTCCATCATTCCCCCTCACTTCGAAAAGATTCATCCTCCAATCAGCTTCATCTACATCAAAAGGAGAAAGATCACTAACATTAAAAGTTGAACTCACATTATACTTACCTTATAGATCCACTTTGTATTATCATTGATCTTCTCTATAACTTGAAATGGTCCATCTCCCCTTGGCTCAAGCTTAGTCTTTCGAGAGTGAGGAAATCTCTCCTTCCTTAAGTGAATCCATAACCAATCTCCAACATCGAATTTCATTTCTTTCCTTCCTTTGTTGTGATGATTGGCATATCTTTGGGTTTGCATTTGGAAGTTCTCTCTTGCCTTGGCATGTAGCTTCTTGATCATTTCAGCCTTCCTTTTCCCATCTAAGCTGTATACTTCATTCAAAGGCAATGGGATTAAATCTAGAAGTGTCAATGGGTTAAGTCCATAAACTAATTCAAAGGGAGAATAGTGAGTAGAAGAATCCACACATCTATTGTAAGCAAATTCAATGAAAGGTAAACATTTTTCCCAAGACCTCAAATTCTTTCTGATTATGGCTCTTAACAAGGTTCCCAAAGTCCTATTTACCACCTCCGTTTGGCCATCCGTTTGAGGGTGACATTTAGTGGAAAAACACAATTTAGTTCCCAACAACCCCCAAAGCACCTTCCAAAAATAACTCAAAAATTTGGTATCCCTA
>JAOXNR010000756.1:0-10728 GCA_028571225.1 Parsonsia alboflavescens
AGACCTTTAAAAGTAAAGGAGTTGGATACAAAAGAAACCATGTATATTTTAGTACTCAAAAGGGGAATAATTGTTGGGAGGAATTTGCCATGGAAAGTAAAAGTATTTCTCCTTTGATGTAACTTTTAAATTTTAATTATATATTTGCTTCCTAATTAAGGAGTCAATAGCTGATTTGTTTTGGCTTAGAAAAAACACATATTTTATTCCAATAAATATTTAAATAAAAGAAATTCTTATTTTCTTAAACTTTAGAAAAAAGCATGAGTTGAGAATTAGACTTATTTTTTAAGTTATAAGAAGTAACTTGTAAAAAAAACACTTTAACAAAATAAGTATTATTTAAATGTTTATTGGAACAGAATAAGTATTTTTTAAAGTCAAAACAAATAGGCCCTAAATGTCTTGATTACTTATTTATTATTTTAGTTTGATTCATATATATAGAATAATTATATGGACTGGAATTCTATTATGTACACCAACTATGTATTCCTCATGTGCACCTAAAGGAAAAATAACAAAAATCTTCTGTGATGTTGTGTTTTTTCAATTTGTAAAGAAAGTTGTAACACCGTGAAGTAGACAAATTAAAAAAACACAAGATTGCAGAAGATTTCCGTTATTTTTCCTTCAGATACACACGAGGAGTACACGATTTGATGCACATAATAGAAATCCGGATTATATAGAATGTATATTCTAATATTTAACAACAAAAGTCACATTATCTTTTGTTTGGAAGAAACGGATCACTATATTAATAAACAAATAAAGATACAAATGACTTATCGCAAACGTGGAATAGATGAAAAAGATTGGAAGTTCAAATACCCTAACTAAGATTAGAATACTACCGTCTCCTTAAAAATTGTTTCCAAGATCTTCAATTCCCAAATGGATAATTGGTATCTTTAGTCTCCAAATATATTACGATTGGAAATCTTGGTTCCTTTTTTTGTTTTAAATTTTTTAGGCCTTCGAATATATTAGTGTTGGTAATTTTGGTTCCTATTTTTGAAAAAATTTTCTATTCCTCCAAATATATTACGGTAAGTAATTTTGGTTTTTATTTTTTTTTAAGTCCCCAAATATATTATGGGATTGCAACTTTAGTCCTTTTTCTCATTTACTAGTACTTGAGCCACCTATTTGAGTCTTATCTCTAATTCGTTTCGAGGGTAAATTATGTATTTTCACTCCCTTTTTTGTTTAACTAAAGATTAATTCCCTCAATTTCGTCAGATTTCCTAATTTCATCCAATTTTGGAATTGTGAATCCTAATTCCTTCAATAATTGTTCTTGATTTCTGTTGCAAAATTGGGGAAATTAATCCTTAATTAAACGAAAACAAGGAGTGAAATAACTAATTTGCCCCTGAAACAAATCAGAGACAAGGCTCATACGGGTGGCTCCAACATTTTTTTTTATATAGTAAATGAGAAAAAAGGCCAAAGTTGCAACTTCAAATATATTTAGGGACCTAGAAAAAAAAGGGGGATCAAAGTTACCAACCGTAATATATTTGGAAACTTAAAAAATTATAAATAAAAAAAAATTGAAGATCAAAGGTACCAATAGTGATATATTTAGGGATTAAAGGCACTAATTATCCATTCCCAAATCTTTAGCAAAGTTCAAATCAATCTATTGACCCATTTGGCTTTCATCAAAGAAATCATGAAAAATGAGAAGGATTTAAGGTTATTTTGTTTTGTTGGTCAATTAAAAACCAAAATTGAATCTTACTTAAATTTTTTTAATGCATTGGTCTAATGACTATAATATACTTTAATTTTAAAAATCGTTTTATCTAATAAATTTTATTTCAAAATAGAAGTTACTATATAGTTTTTAAGAAAAATTTTTATTTTCTAACAAGCATTTAATAAAAAATTTTCAATTATACCTTTCTAATCATACTAAATATTAGACTTAAATTTATATAAACATTATTTATTATAAAAAATATTAATTATTAAATTAATTATTACTTTAATCTGTATTTTAAAACCTTAAACGACTTTTTAAAAAAGAAATGGAGGTAAGAACTTGGAGCCATTGAAGTCAAGATTTTACCCAGTCTTTCTAATTTTACCTGGCACCTAGCAGAGGAAAATTTTCAAACACTGGTCACCCTGTGTCGCTGTCACGGCACTTATCCAAATACTGGCTTTGTTGAGGTAACTATTGGAGATCAGTCAATGCCTTTTTGAGTTCTCCAGGCAGCCAGAATTGACCAGGTCTAAACCGGACTCAAAGGCAAAAAATATCCCCATTCAACCTATAGAAACAGCAGTTGACCTGACTTTCTTATTTATTACTTTTCCAATAGAATTTTAATGTCTTATATTTTGATTTTAATAAATTTTATTATATAAGTTTGATTTAATTTATTTTTAATTTAAAAGTATTAATTTTTTTATAAAATTTTTACTAATTTAATAAATGAAGCATTTATTTTTTCAGATGGATTAAAATAAAAATATGATCATTTAATTTCAGATAAATAGAATAATGTAGATTATTCAGCACACTATACATACTTGGTTAGACTAATCTAATTTAGTTTGCATTACATCCAGAGAGTAATTTTTTGGTGAAGTTGTAAAGTTTGATGTAAAAAGCCTTTTAACGTGACAATACATGTTATAATCGAATTTGTATTCTTATATTAAAGCAGCCCACTTTCCATCTTTAGTAACAATTCCCCCCCCCCCCCCCCCCGAGAGGGTTCTTTTCCTTAAATTAATATTTGATGTAGAGGACTTTGTTGCTAAACAAAGGATTGAAATGGCTTCCTTTGACACGCTATATACTACTATAATTATAAAATATTGAGACATGCACTGTATCGGGACGAAGACTTTGAGAAAGGTCTTGTCAAGAAACTTTTAATTCATAATTTATTCGTTTATAAATATAGATCTCATATTTCATTTTAAATTGTTTGATATTGAATGTCTTAATTTTTTAAATTAAAAATTTTATTAAAAAAATTGACAATATAATATATTAATAGATTAAATCAAATTTATTTATTAAAGTACATACAAATCAAAATCAAACTGAAATATTTAATTTTGAATGAAAGGAGTAATATTCTTATTTCAAATCTATTGTAGACCCTCGAAAGGTTGGGTCAGTCCTAAAAACTTTTTTTTTTTTTTTGGAAAAAAAGAAAAAGAATGAATAATTAATAAGGTCATCCCATTTTGGGAATTCATTTCCAATTACAACGGCAAAAAATGAACTTTTTATTCTAAATTTATACTTCAATTATCTTCTTGTAATGTATCTTATCGATGTAATTTGACAGGAATCTTTCTGTAATATTCAGAACAATAATACAAAACAGCAAGTTATTAACCAGATGGAATAATCATCCACAAGAAAATTACATACAATAATGTTATCCCCGAATACATGATTAAAAAAAAATCATGAAAGAAATCAAAATGCAAAAAAATTTACTTGTGTACAAATCTTAAGAATATTGTCATCGTGCTTATAGGAATGATTTAGCAGAATCCAAAGAAAATGCAGAGGAAGAAGTCACATTCGAGGAATTAGTATTAGTACTGTTGGAAGTATAGGGTGCAGATTTCATCTCGGTGGTGGAGAATAACAATGAGTCCGACGCCGGAGGAGCAAGGTACGTCGGCACCGGTATCTTTGGTGGAAGAACCGGTAAATCAGCCTCAAAATTAAGTACATGCATGGCTTGCCTTATTGATGGCCTAAGATTACTATCAGGATGAGCACACCACAATGCAACAGTCATCAATCTTTCCATTTCTTGATTATCAAAATCTGTATTTAGTTTTGGATCAGCAGCTTCAAGAAGATTCCCATTTCCATAGAGTTCCCAAACCCATTCCACAGTTCTTATCCGATCATCTTTTGCCACAAGAATGGTTGGTCTCCGGCCGGTTGCGATTTCCAGAGCTACGATTCCGAAGCTGTATACATCTGTTTCCTTGCTTGCCCTGCCGGTGATGACACATTCAGGGGCCATATAACCCATTGTTCCGGCCAACATTGTTGTTTGAGATCCTTTTTCATGATCAACAAGCCTGGCCAGACCAAAATCACCAAGTTTTGCATTGAAACTTGAATCCAGCATAACATTGCTTGATTTAATGTCTCTATGAACCACACATTGCTCCCATTCTTCGTGCAAGTAGAGCAGAGCAGAGGCTAATCCTTGTGAAATTTTGTACCTCAGAACCCAATTCAGCTCAGAATTTCCTTTGAATAAGTGGGAATCTAGGCTGCCATTAGGCATGAATTCATAAACAAGAACCAGGTCTCCTCTTTCGTGACACCAACCGATGAGTTGCACCAAATTTCTATGCCTCAATCTGCTGATGATCTTCACTTCAGAGGCATACTCCTTGAGTCCCTGTTTTGATCCGCTGGATACCTTCTTAGCAGCAATATATATATTTTCTTCCCTTAATAAACCCTTGTAAACCCCTCCAAATCCCCCTTCTCCCAACTTCTCCCCTGCAGCAAAGTTGTTTGTTGCTCGTGCTAATACGTCATAGGAGAACTTCTTTGGGCCATTCCCTTTCTCAAATTCATTGTCCATGAAAAGTTCCTGAGTAAAATCATCATTCCTCATGTTCCCCTTCCTTCTCCTCCACAAGACACAGCCTAAAATTGCCAGACCAATGATCAAAAAAGATAAACCTACACCTAACCCAATCACCAATCCTGTCCTGTTTTCCTTCTTGCCCTCAACCTGATCTGTATTGGGGGTGGGAATCACAGTGGGATCACTTGGACTTGGCTCTGGAGGATCAACTGCAAGTTCCAAACTAGAATTGAAAACCCATGATTTAATAGTATTAGTCTCAAACGATGCTCCGGTAGCCGCTGAGAAACCGAACATAACCCACTCTGGCAAGTACTCCCTCAGATCAACCTGATAGCTAAGGGTACCATTTCGGGTTGCCCCTTGTGGGAAATGAGTAAAAATAACAGTAAGGTTCTTGGAAGCACCATTATAACTAATCCAAGCCTCGTTTTGGGCTCCGGCTGAAATATTGTTAAACCACCGTGCAGTTCTCACAGATACCATATTATTAATATCAATACCCACATGGGTATAGGGTCGTTGGGGAAGATGAAAGGGATCCCACGTATGTGGGAAAGTATCAAATTCCACAGCGAAAAAAGGCTGCGATTCATTATTTTGAGTTGCATTCCCGTGGGCAAGACCCAGATTACCCCCAAAATCACCAACTGTTGAATTGGTCGGAGCCAAGAAGAAAGCCAGCCCATCGGCGTAATCAATGTTACCCCTGGAGTCAATAACGAAGGTGAAATGAGTGGCGAAATCCGTGAGGTTTCCCGATGCCTTATCCCACAGATGAAGTGGATCAGTATAGGTAGCTCTCCCAACTCTCTCAGACATCACCACGGAACGTTCATCGGGAGTGAGTTGGATGCCTTCGAATGGCGATATGTAAGCCACGCTTCCCGGAGATGTGGTGTTTATCTTACCATTATCTGCAGTAGTAATCCGTGGGAGGTTGAAATCTAGAGAAAAAATTGAAGGAATTATCAACAGAGGGAAGAAGAACGCAGCAAGAGAAACGCCGTTATTAGCCATGGCTGCCGATAGGTAGGCCGGCGTGGCTATAGTTATACTTATGTGGATGGAGTAGGTTCATAAACACTACACAGACGGTGTAGATGCTGCAGCTATCATTGAACTGGTCGTCCTTTGTGTCTTCGACAAAGTCTAAGACGGAAATTTCACTGATCACCTTTCTACTTCTGGACGGTGAATTACAATCCATTCTATAATTTAGAATTTGTGGAATAATTGTTTTAATTAATTGATGGAAGTCTTGACTATTGAAATAATAAGAAAGAAAATAGATTTTGTATATACAATATGTATTCACACACAATGCATCATCAGTTTTTTCATTTAATAATTTCTTCCAACCTAATTATAAATTACTCGAAGTTATTTTATCAGTATTAAAATAAAAAAAAATTTTCCCTCAAAATGTTTTATTAAAGAAAACATGAACTAACCACCACATGTACTACGCATAGTTTTTCAATGTATAGACGGTACTGACGATAACCATTTTCAATTAAGGAACTTCAGTAATTATTTTGAGTGTGACTCACACGTTTAACTCAAGTAACTTTTCCTTATTCTTTTTTATTGAATATAAATTAAAATTTTTATTATTTTAATTTAATAATTATAAAGAAAGATTTACATCATTGAACATAAATAATTTAATAATAATTTTTTAAATATTTTAATGAATTAATTATATTGATTTATAATTAATAATAAGAAATTAATTAAAATAATTTATATTTAATAACGAAAAAAATAAATCATTTTATAAAATGTCATGTTAGTACTGTATTGTAACAACCAGCAATGGAGGCAATAATGTCGCATTTCACAAGCAATAAATAAATTGTAGATGCAACTTTCGAGGTCCAGATAACCAAAAAGTCTTTTTCATGTGAGTCCATGGACAGCTGTAATTTATTTTTTCTAATTTATGTCCGAGAAAAGGACAACGACCTACTAGTTGTAAACAAAAATTAAAAAGAACTATCTACCAAAAAAGTTTCATTGGTTGCTTTTTATAAGTTATTGATATTTTATTAATTTTTTATTATATTATCAATGTTTCTCCCTTATTTAATCATTATCGTTAATTTAATAAAAATCATAAAAACAGATATTTTAGAAGAAAAATATATATCATTTTAATTTTGATAAAATCATGACACGTAATTTATAAATAATGAATGATGAGATACTCTTTCCATCCTATAAAGATAGTCTATATTTATTTTTGGATAAAAAGTGTCACGATTACATAAACTTTCCTTCTTTTTTTAGATATTTGGACTTTTTTGTTTTATCAATTCTAGACATTCGAACTTTTTAAAAATATCGAATTTCATACTTTTGTCCAACATGGAAGTTAACGACTAACTGAATCGGTCAAATCCATATTTGACCTCTTTGAGGATAAAATTGGAAGCCTCTATAAACCTCTGTATATCCTCCTTTACCCATCATATTCTCCTTCTTTCCCAAAAACATTTTAATTTTTCCTTTTTGCAAATCCCATATCGGTTGTAACTTGTAATCCTTTAAATATTAAGTTAAAATAATACGTTGAATTTTGAATTAATGAATTATAAGAAAAGCAACCTTCTCATTCTTTGTTTTAGTAAACCTCATTTTTCCTCGGATCTAGTTCTCCAATTCCATTTTCTATTGAGCCCAAAGATGATATTTTAGTAAACACTTTAGGGTACTTAATTAAATTATATGTATTTTTTTATAAAATAAAAAAGAAGGTTGATTATTAGAGACTTAATAGTTACTTGTTAAATATTTAATCGAGACTTCAAATCTTCCAGTATTTTTTTTATTTTTTTGTAACTCTCTAATATACTAATAAAAATCTTATACAAGTAATTTAATTATTTTTTTAAATATAGATTATTAATTAAATTATAAAAAATAAGCAAAATAAACTACACTCTATGAATACTTAATTTTTTAAAACATATATAAGTTTTTCATTGATGTATTAAAGAGTGTAACGTAAGAGTTTACGGGAAGATTTGAGCCTCTAATCGGAGTCCTCCATGAGATGAGAATGTTAATTCTTTTGATATTCCAATTTCCCTCGTCCCACTAATAATCCATCACATAATTGTAAAGGGCTCTCCACAAGACTTCAAGATGGAGAAATGTTTTCAACTTAGACGTGACTTCAGTGGATGAATTGAAGGATGGCAATGGTGTCCTTGTTCGAGTAACTCTGTCTGCGGTAGGTGAAGATGGATTTAAGGTATGAGTGGAGAAAAACATAGTATTTTTTACCAGGAGGGGAGAGATCGAGCTTGAGGATGAAGAATTTGGAAGACAATAAGGGAAGATGAAGATACGACGACGCTTGGAAAAGGAGGGAGAGAGGGTTTCAGAGAGGTTTGTGTGTGTATGTGTGAAATTTGAAGATTAGATTTGGAGCAAAATGTAATTTTTTTCTTTTGAGAAAAAAATCATTTGGCCTAGTAAACCAACCCGGCTCAGCCAATATTTGAGTGGGTTTAGTCCACAAAAGTCCAAGTCTAAATAGGTTACTTAAATCCTAATCTAGCCCAACCCATATATATATATATAGGGGATTCATAAATTTTCATGAATCCAAATCCTAAATGACAAGTCAAATCACACTCCATTCTGAAAAAAAGGAATTCCAATATTTCCGTTACCATGAGGAGTAAATTTGAGATATTATACTGAGAAGATCGATGTAAATCAACTTATTCTATAAATGGAAAGATTCTGTGCCAGTTTTTTAATTTGTTCCACACTAGGAATTCCATGTGATGATGGTACTATTTGGTCAGCAAGTGCACTTAATTATTCTGATCCAAAAGCATCATTAAGCCTAATTAATCATTAATATAATGCTAAACTATGGGCTGAAGATGCTAAATAAGATATAGAGATACGAGGTTTCCATATTGTATTGTCTCAATATAATTTATGTATAATTTGTACTTTGATTGTCTAGCAAAATCAAAAGCTCAGAGCTATATTTTATTTTATTATTGTACACTTTGTCCAAAATTAAATGTCTTATTTTGACTTATCAATAAATAATATGCACATTTAACTTTTATAAAAGTAACTTATCACTTTATGGCTCCGAATCTCCATGTTACAGTTTTGTATACCACTCTCGATTACATTAATAAAAATCTTACACGTAACCTATAATTATTATTTTTTAATATCTTTTATATATTAAACCCTGAAAAGATGAACCTTGTGATTACTTGATCTTTTATAAATACATGTTAAATTTTTATTATTGTAATCGGGAGTATTAAGTGACATATGTGTAACAAGAGATCCAAAGTCCCACTTTATCCTTTATGTTAACGTAAACTCTACCTTACATAAAATTGTTAGGGTACGATTAACTTTTGAATTTGAAATCACTGCATATGTACCGGTATTGGCCATAATGAGTGGATGAACCTATGGGTTATTCAACTTAAATACTTAAATTAATGAGGTTCTATATTAAAATTCTATTTATTCTAGAAAATTTAAGATATATAATTTCTAAAAACTCCAAAAAACCTTTGTAATGTTAGAGATCAAAGCTTCTAAAAGAAGAAAAGTTAAGTTTTGAAATTTTTACCTAATATAATGTAAAGACTATAATACCCTTCCTTTTTTGTCAGATCCTGTTGATTACAAAATTTAATAATTTTTTTAAAGAATCCAATTAAAAAAATTAAAATATTTAATCAAAAATTATTTATGGATTAAAAAGGTCAAAAAAATATATTAAGATTCAAAACTAAAAAAATGTGAAAAGTTGAGTCGTCAAATATATAATAAACTCATTTTTCCACGGGGCCAACTCTCCGATTTGTGAATTTTATGTTTTACTTAACCAAAAATGGTGTCTAAGATCCCTTCCAATGGATCTTTGTTGACAATTCAAAGATTGGGCTTCCGCCTAAGAAATCTCATTTTATTCAAGATACAAAGAAGACAGATTCAGTGACATTTACATGTAAGGACAAATTATGCTTTCCTACGCTGTTGGATTTCAATTTTCTCTTTTTAAAATTACTCAAAATTTTATTAAGAAAATAAATAATATTCCGACCCAGTTTTTGAATTTAGTGAGTCTCATTTTCCGTTTTTCTGTAAAATCCTTGTAATATGTTGTCAATGCAATTTGACAGAAATCTTTCTTGTAATATTCAGAACAATAATACAAAAAGGCAAGCTATAACCGGATGGAATGATCATCCAAATCAAAATTACATACAAAAATTGTTATCCCAGAATACATGATTAAAAAATTCAAAATGCAAAAAAATTTACTAGTGTACAAATCTAAAGAATATTGTCATCGTGTTCGCAGGAGTGATTTTGCAGAATCCAAAGAAAATGCAGGTGTCATCGTCGGCACCGGCATCTTTGGTGGAAGAACCGGCAAATCTGCTTCAAAATTAAGTACATGCATGGTTTGCCTAATTGATGGCCTAAGATTACCATCAGGATGAGCACACCACAATGCAACAGTCATCAATCTTTCCTTTTCTTGATCATCAAAATCTGTATTTAGTTTTGGATCAGCAGCTTCAAGAAGATTTCCCATTTCCATGGAGTTCCCATACCCATTCCACAGTTCTTATCCGATCATCTTTTGCCACGAGAATGGTTGGTCTCCGGCCGGTTGCGATTTCCAGAGCTACAATTCCGAAGCTGTAGACATCTGTTTCCTTGCTTGCCCTGCCGGTGATGACACACTCAGGGGCCATATAACCAATTGTTCCGGCCAACATTGTTGTTTGAGATCCTTTTTCATGATCAATAAGTCTGGCTAGACCAAAATCACCAAGTTTTGCATTGAAATTTGAATCTAGCATAATATTGCTTGCTTTAATGTCTCTATGAACCACACATTGCTCCCATTCTTCGTGCAAGTAGAGCAGAGCGGAGGCTAATCCGTGTGCAATTTTGTACCTCAGAACCCAATTCAGCTCAGAATTTAATTTGAATAAGTGGGAATCTACGCTGCCATTAGGCATGAATTCATAAACAAGAACCAGGTCTCCTCTTTCGTGACACCAACCGATGAGTTGCACCAAATTTCTATGCCTCAATCTGCTGATGATCTTCACTT
>JAOXNR010000757.1:0-10728 GCA_028571225.1 Parsonsia alboflavescens
TGAGCTGATGCACCAAAAAGTGCAAGTAAAGAACATACTAGGACTGCCCAAAACCTCATGGTTTTTTCTCTGTTTTTTAGTGAAAGTTTCTTGGCTTGCAATGAATCCTTAGAAATGGGGTATTTATAGTGAATTGAGTGAAGCTGGTCAGTCATGGAAGACGTCGTGGGAGTGACATGGGAAGGGGCGGAGGGGGAAAGATCAAAATTCCACGAAAGTCACACTTGAACGGCCAATGTTTTTTAAATTGAATCTAAATAAAGTGATGAAAAAGATTTAGAAAGAAAAGTCATATATGCTGAAGCTTTCGAAAATATAAAATTAGATTATATGTTCTTATTAGAATTTAATTAATTAATAATGTCTTGCGAAACATTTAAAAATCTTGACTTCATTGAAAACTATCATGTAAAATACATTTATATAAATAGTGAAAATTTTAAAATAATCAATGGTTTTATTAATTCATATGGTGAATACTCAGTTAAATTCTCACTTAAACTAATTCTAATGGGGCCAAAAAATATATTTGAACTATCCCACCGAATTCTGGACCTCTATCCTGACTTGGATCAAATTTGACTTGTTACAAAACATAATTGATTAATTTATAAAAATACGAATGTTTCATTTCTAAAAATAAATTAAATTTTAATATAAAATTTCATCAATGACTCTTTACATTTGATGAGTTATATTTACTTGCATAATATTCTTACCTCTAATTATATTAATAAGGAGAATAAATTAGTAATATTATAAAAGTTAAAAGTCTTCCTTAATTTTTTATGGAATTATTGATCAATCCAAGATTCAAACTATACATTTTTTACCATTTTGATTCTTAAAATATTTTTTTATCTGTTTAATCTTTAAAGTATTTATTGATTGATTATTTTAATCCTTTTAACCTCAATGCTAACAAAAGTCATCTAAATTTTAAATCAACGGTAATTTGATTAGATTGAGATGACATTTTCATCATTACACTGTTTATGGGTAAAAAAAAAAAGTTTTATTCCTTGAGCACTGTTCATCTTTCCCTCCCACTCCTCCGACGCATTGTTCATCACCGACACTGTTCACTCTCCTTCACTACGCCGGTACTGTACATCTTCCTATCTCGTCACGAGCTGTAAAACCATACTCACTCAAAATCTCTAGGAATTTTCGCACCCAAGATGTTTCTATTCATTAATATTATTGATAATCTACACCAAACATACACTCACACATGTGTGCCTGGATATAAAGAGAGCAGAAACAAATAGACAAGCCCTGCTAAGCCCGCAACAGCTTGCAAAAACAGGGACCAACCAATCAAGAATAATAAAATGGCTGTTTTTTTCTTCTTTTTTTTTGGCACAACCGTTGCTCTGGGATTTGTACATATTGTCGTTCTTGTGGGCTCTGCAAATTGAGGATGATGGAAAAGAAAGAAAGACTTCGTTTCTTGGTCGCTAAAAATTTTTCTTGACAACATCTATCTTCGTAGTCTGATTGGATATCTGAGGATCTGTCGTTGACGCTTCTTTTTAGCTCCCAGGATTATAGACAATTCCATAAATCCCCGAAGACACAGATTTGCTCTTCATCCCTGGAAATGGGTTCGCTGAGTCCGGCAGCCGCTCTTCTCAGATCTGGTTTTTTTTTTTCTTCACCCCCATAATAACGAAAATGTCCTCACCAATTTGATGAATCCACTTTTGACTCAAAATTCCAAAGATATTTTTTAACATTCCGATCAAAATGATAAAAAAGACCAATCGATAAATAGTTTAAATACTAAACAGATAAAAAAAAATAATATTTTAAGGATCAAAAGAATCAAAAAGATATATTTTAAATTCTGAATTAACCAATAATTCATTTTTTATGAAATAAAATTGGGATATTAATTCCAGATAGAAAGAGTAATAATAACATAAATAGAATTGTGCAAACACAAATAGAATATAATTGAAATTATAATAAAAATAACTATTAATGGAGATCACGAATTAACTATTAATGGCATATTCTTTTTGTACAATGGCATATTCGAGAAATTTTTGGAAATTAAAATTGTGACTCAGCACTTATTTTGGGACATCTCATCCCTTGGAGTGTCCCAAAAGGAACAACAATGTTTAATACTTAACCTTGATTATGTTTAACGCCTTTTTAAAAAAAAAATATTTTTAGCAGTATTTGGATTAATTTGTACACCTTGACATTTTACTTTTTTCAGAAGCTTATTAGTGGGATTCAAACAAAAAAATTATGATTTACTCACTCGTCATTTCATTAACTGATATGTCGAAAAGGAACAATTATGTTTAATGTTTGACCATGGCTATGTTTAATGACTTTTTTTAAAATATAATTTTTTTTAACACTACCCGACCGGATCAATTTGTACCACCTCAACTTTTCACTTTTTTTGTGTTAAGGGATTCGAACAAAAAAATTATGATCTGCTCGCTCATCATTGCATGTACTGAAAACATATTTATGATGGATAAAAACGGTCATGTACTAATTTAGAAACAAGTTTTACGGTGCTACGGATGCTTGGTGAGGAAAAAAACATTTTTAAAAAAAGAAAAAAGTAAGTGGTAAAATATTTTTAAAAATTCAAAAGATGACTTCAAATTTTAGAGCTTGCCTTTCTTTTTGTTCAATGGCGCAGTCTCTACGTTATGATTGAATCACAGCACTTTATTTTAGATAATAAGATAAGGGTGTTGTAGATGACAAAAAGTCGTCGGTTTTCGAGTACCACCGGCAGAACTGCCGTGAGATCAATTGATGTTTTGATAATAAT
This sequence comes from Parsonsia alboflavescens, assembly GCA_028571225.1. Taxonomy (NCBI): domain Eukaryota; kingdom Viridiplantae; phylum Streptophyta; class Magnoliopsida; order Gentianales; family Apocynaceae; genus Parsonsia; species Parsonsia alboflavescens. The sequence goes on from JAOXNR010000757.1 coordinate 2,807, forward strand.
TAAGTGACATCAATTGATTTTTGACTCCTTCAACAAAGACAAAATGGGAAGCAGCCTCGCGTTTGGTCTCAGGCTTCTCTTTTTGTCAGAACTTTCACTATCAAGATCAATTCGCCATCTCAACTTTCATTATAAAAACATTAGGCCCAATAAGGACTCATCCGGCAATTTCAAGCAATAGACCAAAACATGCAAAAATTCCAATCAATAAGGAATTGAACATATGAATAAAACCTTGCATACATTCTCAGCATAGAGGAAAGCAATCACCAAAGATAGAGACAAAACAAGAAAAATTTCCAATGTTGTGCATGTAAACATTGAGATGGCCTATTACCAACGATTCCAAGAGACTCCAATAGCTTATATTGCAACCTAAAGAAATTAAGTGAAGCCAAGAAATATTCCGGATTTGAAAAGAAAACCAATTCTCTTTGCGACCAACTCTCCAAAGAAAAGGGGCAAAGAAAAATCCATCAAGGAATAAAATGGAACTTCTTTCTTAATCAATCAAAAAAATCTATATCCATCCAAATACACCAATTACAACGACAATCAATCACCCAATAATAACTAAATTAACATTTAAAACTACTAAGAAAAGACTATCAATTCAATAACACCAAGAACAGGGCTTGTCGCAGACAACTCTTCTAGAATCAAGAAACCAATTTGAAATTTAAAGATATCACTCCACTCATCCATAAAGTATCATTTATTTGAAACTAATCCATTGTGAGTATATATTTATTTGCATCATTACCTTTAGAGAAGGTCTCCAATTGGGTGACCAATAGAATATGATATGTACAGTAGAATCCACGCGGAACTTCACGGGAGACTTGCCAAATTCCTTGAACTCCAGAAGTAGTAGAGTCAGAAAATGGTGACTGGGGATCCATCTTGGGGGAACAAAGTAAAAATAAATAACTATTGTTTCACTCATTCAAGGTTTTGTTAGGACAAACATTAAAGAATAAAATATAAAGAGGAAACTTTCAAGTTGCTTAATTGTGTGAGAGACAAATTTTGCAATGCAGTAGATAACAAATTTAAGCAGATTTAAACCCCTCTTAGAAACACCCCATCATATTCTAAGTAAATTATTTCATGCTTTCCAAAGGCCCAGAACCATTCATGGATAAACAGCAACCCGACGCACCCAATGCAAATCAACCCATCCAGCAATCCCTTTAATTAACCAAAAAAAATTAAATTAACAAGTTAAACCCAATAAAGGCAAGATAGGAATTTGAAAAAGCCAAGAATGGAGCTGTCACCAACAGTTTTTCCAGAATAAAGAAATCTAAAATTGAAAACTTAGAAACCATTATTCCACTCACCTAATCCTGTGGCGGTGGCGACTTTGGCTTATGCTGTGGTGGTCACTTTGGCATATGCTGTGGTGGTGGTGCTAGGGAGAGGAGGCACGATGTAGTTCTAAGGTTCTGGGAGAGATGGCCAAATAGGAATGGAATTTGTGAGCTTCACGTGTCTGAGTGTGGGAGCTTAGGGAAAGTAGGGAATTGAGAAGAAGCTACGAGGTGAAAAGGGAAAGTTTGAGAGTTTGAGTTGGTTTTGTTTTGTGTCCGAAGTAGGAAGTCCTGATTTGAGAGGGAGATTGAAATTGGGGGAGGGAAAGAGAAAATAAATGGAGATAAAGTGTATTTTTGTGCATATTAAGAATATCCTTCTTAATTACAATCCCTACAACCATTGTAGACTATTGTAGGGGTTGAGCCCTCCCGTAATGATTTTACGATAGAGATTAGGGAAAACATACCCTTGTATATATTACTACCCTTAATTATAGAGTCAACTTGAGTGAATATTCCGATGTTAAGAATGTACATCTTTACGCAATAGCTATAAAATCCAATTTCTTTAGTTTATTAAAAATGGTAGATGATTCTAATATGTTGTTGAAAATAGTACGCTTATTGAATATTTAAGACATGTGACACGGGACATGTAAATTATCCATTAAAGACTCTTTTGGGAAACTTTAAATAAGTTTAGAGGTTCAGCAAACAGTATGAAAAATATAACTTTAATCATAGTAATTGGTGAATAATTAAACAATGTTAATTAGTGAATTTATATATAAATATACATGGATTTGAATATATGCCTGGTATTAAATATTAATAAATTATATTATTTTTAATTTGCTACACTTCAAAAGCATGTTATATATTTAAGCAGTAATGCTATAGAGTGTTATGAAGCAAACCTTACAGAGTTCTCCAGTTAAGTCTCCAGTAGCCAAAGTCAACGGTCAACTATTGAAAAAAATTATATAAAAACTATTTTTATAAATATTTTGTATAAACTATACCCTAAAAGTATAAACGGAACCATAGGGGTACTTGATTAAATTTTATTTTATTTTTTAAAATAAAAAGACAGTTGACCATTAATTTTGATTGTTATAGACTCAACTAGAGCAATCTATTAAGTGTACTACATAGCATTTTCGATATATTTAAGACCGTCAGCATGATCTATTTACTTATTTTTATTGAATTTGAGAGTATACTCTACACAAATAGACCAATTGTATAATTTTTCTTACATATTTGTATTAGAGTTTGATATTTATAAAATTCATTTTAAAAAGAAATAAGGAATTATATGTTTACATTTATTAATATAGTGGAAATTAAGTTTACTTAGTTTTCTAGTCAACATAGAAGAGAGACTAGATTTCATTGCCAGTAAAAGGGAAAAAGATATATTTTTACTAAGTGTTGGCTCTCATACTCACATTGTCATCATCGACTTCAAGCACTAAGTGAAAATTCACTACTCCCAATCCATCAGCTCTAAAACCCACTGCAAGAGACCCCCAAAGGTTAAAAATTTCAACTCCTGGAGAAGGATCTGAAGGTGAAACTTGTTGGGGGTTAAGAAGGGGCTTCAAGAAAGCAAATGATTTTGCAGAGAATAGAGGAATAAATAGCTATTGTGGCTCTATTAGAAGTGGAAGTCAAAAAAATTAGACTTCTAGAGACTGATTGTGAGGTGAGTCTGAGCTAAAAACAACCCTCTTGCTTTTATATTTTGATTGGTTGCTGGATTGAAAAAATAGGGATCAATGTCGATGATAATTATCTGGATTGATTTTGGTGTTATTGAGGTTAAATCCTAATTTTGTGTGTAAATTTGCTTCTCTAGTCCACAAGGTCTCATGTTCATTTTCTCTTTGTGAGTTAATTGCGTTTGTCCAAATTTTTTTTTCTACCTATGGATTGGGTTCTTGGAAATTTATCTATTAGAAGTGAGATGGCTTGGCATAAGTTGGATGGTCTGTTCTGTACACAACTTCCATTTTGACACAATTTAACCCATGAAATTAGTGAAAATCAAGACTCACTTATTATAGATTCTGTGTGTAATTTTGGAAAGATTGATGCCCTCAAAGAGTTTATTACTACCAGAGGGCAATAGTCATGAAAGGCAAGTATCGATTGAATTGTGCAAGAGAGGATGGCGGAGAAGAACTGTTCTTATTCTGAATGTATCAAGTGTTGATCTGTTTGAAGCATCTTACATTAATCACTTTGAATCTCTAAACTTATGAGAAAGGAAGTAGTATCAAGCTAGGAATTACTGACTACTATTGCTGAGAGCATCGTTATTGAAGCTTATATATTACTACTTACAATATGTTACTTCTTTCTTCCAGTATCTTCTTTGTTCTCATATGGGTTAATTTCGAAACTAATGCAATGCATGTGACAGAATTTGCACTTAGCCTCCTCTTGTTTCAAAAATCAAAAGTAAATGTGAATTCCACTGATTGAATCAAAAGTAAATATGTCATTGATTGATTAGTTTAAAAATATTAATAATCATAATAAAACATTAGACTAAATGTGAATTCCACATTTACACTAAATATGCTCAATCACTATCAAGGGGCCAAAAGAGAAACTTTGGCCTATACATTTAATAGCTGGAAATTTAAAGGTTCTTGGTGTCTGATTTGCAGAAGAAACAAACCTTCAAATTTGAGATTTGAAAAGATTTAATCCAGAGAAAATGGCCACAAATTCCCTTATATTGAAACCCAAATTGCGTTTATTGCTCCTACTCTTGATCGATTCAAAAAAATTCCAGCAATATTAGATGAGTTGAATATGATCCAAAAGCAAATAGTCCACATATTCCTTTTTCTTTGCAACGCAAACTTGATACAAATGTTAACTTAAATTATTTCTAAACCCAAAAACCTAGTTTCTCATGTCCTAATACACTAAGCAAAAGAAAGATCATGAGGAAAATAACCAAAAGAAAGTCAAGTACAACATAAGATACATACAACAACTAGAAAGTCGTTTATAAGTATTAATATATACTACGGCCCAGAAGCCATCCTTTATGAGGAAAACTATATACGACAACTTCTACCCATTGTACTTAATTCCCCATGAATAGTTTTTGAAGGCAAATACTCCAAGCCGTAGTATAAACTCAAAACATATATGACAGCTCCTAACCTACCGTATCAAACACTTTATTTGCAACGAGCTGTAGCGTATACCAGACAATAGCCTATGGCCTGCCATATGTATTCTTGAATTTATTTGAAGGCCTCTAAGCTGTGGTATATAACATTGTACGCCACAGCTCGTCACATAAAACCTATATTTGCGACGGTTCTATGGCCGTAGTTATAAACCTCATAGGGAATGGCCTGGTTTCTGGCAATGAGGGTTATTTATTTTTTCTCACTTCGAGGGAAAATTTGAAATATTTCTACATTTTCAATTTAAACAAGATGTTCTTTTGACTCTTAGTCTCTAAAAGTTGGGGGATTAAAGGACTTTGTCAAGGGACAATTAAAAAATATTGTAATATATAATACTTCCTTTATCCATAGTTAATGTCAATTGCACAAATTTTAAGTAAAAAAAAAATTGACTTATAGAGTATCATTCATTTGCTGACAGATAGAGTATCATATTTCTCTCAAGACTATAGGATGACTACATGTGGATGCCAACTTGGAATTCAGAAAATGAAATTTCGATCTTTTTGAAGCATTTAACCAAAATAAATTATGGGCAAGTTTTTGCTAAAAGAACTTCATGGCATGAACCGGATATATAGCACATCTCATAATATCGATCAACAATCTTGCCCCGGTCAGCTTCCTTACCTCAATTCCTTTCATGTAGGATTAGTACCAAACCAAGTTAAAACTGAAATTTTAAGTATATGAAAATCAAACCAGAGAGAAAGTGCAAATCCATATACGATAATGACCATTATTTTTATTTCTTTGCCGGTAGAGAGATGTACAAGAACATTATTCACTGCAGCAATTTATATGAAGGATTAGCCTAAGATTTCTCTACCGGCCAAATGGCCTTTGATTGGCACAGTCCAAATTGTTTCTAGGGCTGACTCCAAGAGTGCGGCAGCATCTTCTGTAGAAACCAATTCTGGATTGCATCTATGGATTAAAGCCTTTACCACATTCAATTCCTCCATTGATGATGCATGTAATTACACCAAATCCTGGAACCCTCCGAGCCGCAGAATCTGCTGGTGAAGGTCTCCAATTCTCGACGATGACGTCCTGGGAGAAGGGTTTTTGTGATTTTGGTGTCATCCAAAACCATATTGCAGTCCTGAAAGAAATTACTGGATCCCTTGAAACTAAATCAGGGTTGTTTAAAAGATCAGCTCCTATTTCTCTCTCCAGTTGTTGATAGTTGTAGTTACTGCAAATTGATCACGATCACAAAATATTAGGGTTTCTAATAACATCTAAATTAAATTTATTCTTTTCCAATCAAAACTAAATATCACACTACTTACTGCGTTAGTTGGATGGGACCTCGACCACGGTATTTATGTAAGGTGCCTCTCTCTTCCTTGAAGCAAATGGAAAAATCAGGGGCAGAAGCCCATCCTCCTGTATCGATTTCAATTACCAAATTTAAGTTTAGTATTTGTACAGTTGATTTGGGATTACAAATTCACATTTTTACAAAATTTAGATACAAAAGAATGCGGCTACTTTTATCCAAATACTTTTTTTAATTCATTAATGCACTATATTCCTAATTAATTGTTTCTATTTCTACAGTTTCATTTCAAAATTCGTTGCTAATAGAAATGGAAATTTTCAATTGCTAAAAACCGATCCTATATAGTGAAAGATTCTTTTGATAGCAATTCTTCTTATTAAGTATATGTAATATACTTAATGTGTAAATTCTTGCAGAAAATAAATGAACATAGAGATTTAACAAAGGTTCACCCCATTGGAGTATATCCAATATCAGGCAACGTCCTCAATGCCAAGCCAAGCTAAAAAATCCACTAAGATAAAAACGTTACAATTGGAGTAGTATAGAACAATAGAATCCCTCTAGTCTATCACTACCCTATACTAAGTTTTACCTTACATACTCACAGCAAGAATCCCTCTTGCATATATCTCGACATCTTCTAGAATCCCTCTGAAGATGACAAAGCTTCTCTTGAAGTCGAACTCTCCCTGAGTTTTGGAATTGTTCCACAAGAACAGTCGTGACACTTTCGTGACACGCCTGTGATAGTTTGCGAAAGTGAGGTAGAGATGCTCCTCTTGAGTCATCCTACATTAAATATTCTCCCGAATATTTTTAAGGATTTTCAGCAAGGACTCCTTTATCACTCAAAGATTATCTTGATAGCAATGTAAAGGATAAGAGATATTCTTGTCTAAAAGATAATCACAATACATTGATAAATATGGAAACCTCCAATTTAGATAAATATGAGAATATCAATTTAGAATAATTAGTTAAGGAATATCTATTTTCAGAAATCGTAAGAGATACCACATCAAACGATTAGGAATTTATTAAAGATAAAATCCTAAAGAGCTCAATAATCTCCTAATCTAACTCAACCACTGATTTGATCAATCCATTCACAGTCAATACAACAATATTCTAATTAATCTTCAAAAACTGATTATTTTCAGAAATAATAGACAACACAAATATCTAACAAAATAATAGCCAACACAAATATCTAACAAATGCCCCCTTTGGCATCATCTTGGCAAACACACAAACACAAAGATTTTTGAATCAATAACCATAAACAATAGAATCTGTAAAACCAGGGTTAATATAATAACGCAGTAGAAACCAAAGGTCTAGTAATATAATAACAAGGAATCTGCAATATCAATAGCAACATAGTAAAATATCACCAGAAATACTATCATTGATTTATACATAATTATGCTAAGTTTAATGTTTTTTTTATGCCATTATCTTACGTAACTTAACTCAATTATGTTGTTTTAGATGTATTTTACTTCCCTATGCTTGATTTTTGTTTGCAGGAATGTTTGGTTGAAAAATGCTCAAGATTTTCCTAAATTGTTGTCATTACATTGTGCACTGTTCGTCGGGGGTACTGTTCATAGTCACTGTTCCGACATACTGTTCACTGTTTTCACTGTTCATCAAATTAAAGTTGAGGACTATGGATTGACCAATGGCGTTGACCAAGTTTGTTGATCGTGGGCCATGGTAAGGACTTTCAGTTTTATTAGGATTTGATTATTTTTTATAAAATTACTTCGTTTTATAATAGGTTTCTAATTTATTACTAGAATCCTTTTAGGTAACTGCTTATTGAGGAGTCTTTCACTCCTATAAATAGGCCCTTTGTCATAGTCTTAGACACACAACACAACAATTCAAGATTGATCTTCCAAGGAATTCCGAAGACAAAAGGCAGATTTTTCTCTTCCTCTTTTCTTATGTTTTTTCGATTTTTTTAATCATGTCTTGTGAGTAGTCGTTTTTTGTTAACAAGAACATGAAGTGTGTTATTTTGTTATGGGGTTATGAGATTTGGTTTGTTTTCTATTAAAGATTTGATCTTTATTATTAAGTATTTGTGCA